>JANZLX010190024.1:0-11699 GCA_025531955.1 Erythroxylum orinocense
TCACAAGAAGGTAGATGCTGAATAGTAAGTTCCTTGTTGGTAATCAAATCTCGGACAAAATGAATATCAATCTCGATGTGCTTTGTACGAGTGTGAGTGATGGGATTGGTAGCAAGAAATGTTGCACCCAGATTGTCATATCAAAGAGTGGGTGTGATATGAGAGAAACCAATTTCACTAAGAAGAGACTTAATCCAACAAATTTCTATAGCAGCATTAGCGATACTGCGATATTTAGCTTCAGTACTGGATCTGGCAACAGTGGGCTGTTTCTTTGCACTCCAAGAAATAAAGTTTGGGCCCAGAAAAATATAGTAACCAGATGTGGAACGACGATCATCAGGACACTCAGCCCAGTTTGCATCACAATAGGCTTGAATAGAGAGAGAGGTTTGTCGAGTTAAATGGATACCAGAAGTTGATGTGGATTAAAGGTAACGAAGAATCCTTTTAACAGCAGTCCAGTGAATGTCGGTGGGACAATGGAGAAATTGAGAGACTTTATTTACTGCAAACTGAATGTCAAGACGGGTAAGGCATAGATATTGGAGAGCACCAACAGTGCTTCGATATTCAGAGGGATCAGGAAGAGGGATGCCATGATTTTTGGAGAGTGGAAGAGTTGGTGTGATAGGAGTCGTGGTAGATTTAGATTGCGCAAGGCCTGTACGGAGAAGAAGATTTTTAGTGTACTTTGTTTGGGTGAGAAGAAGGCCAGTTGGTGTGGTAGTTGCTTCTATCCCAAGGAAGAAGTGAAGAGGACCTAGATCATTGATAGAAAAGGTAGTATTAAGGTCTTGAATGAGATTGGTGATGAAAGAGGGGGAAGAGCCTGTAATTAAGATATCATCAACATAGACAAGGAGAGATGTGGTATAAGAAGGGGTGGAATGAACAAATAAGGATGTGTCAGATTTAGTGGGGGTGAATTGTAAATCAAGGAGCTTTTGACTGAGGCGATGAAACCAGGCCCTCGGAGCTTGTTTGAGACCATAGAGAGCTTTGTGAAGTTGACAAACATAAGATGGGTTGTGAGGGTCAATAAAACCAGGAGGTTGAGTCATAAAAACTAGTTCAGTAAGATTGCCGTTGAGAAAGGCATTATGGACATCAAGTTGGCGAACCGACCAATTTTTGGAGAGAGCAATGGTAAGGATGATACGAATGGTAGTGGATTTGACGACAGGGCTAAAGGTATCAGTGTAGTCAATGCCAGGAGACTAATGATAGCCTTTGGCAACTAATCGGGCTTTATAGCGATCTAAGGACCCATCAGAATTTCTTTTGGTGCGGAAAACCCATTTACAACCAACAATATTAGCATTAGGAGGAGGAGGGATCAGAGTCCAGGTATGATTGCGATGTAGAGCTGTGAACTCATCAAGCATGGCCTATCGCCAATGCGGGAATTTATTTGCTTGGGTGAATGAGGTAGGATCAGGGGTATCGAAGGTTTGTGTGTTTGTGGAATAGGTGACATAGTTAGAGAGGATCCTTGGAACACGAGTGTTATCACATGTACGAGTGGTCATATGGTGGTGAGGTGAAGGAGGTGATGGGAGTGATGTGGTGGTTGGTGAAGTGGAAGAGGGTGGAGCAGTTAGAGGGAGTAAGATGGAAGAGGAAGAGGATGTAGGTGAGATATTAGGTGTGGAATTTGCATAAGGGAAAACATTTTCAAGGAATCGAACATGTCAAGAGATATAAAGTTTGGAGGTGATAGGGTCAAAACATCGGTAACCTTTGTATTGTAAGGAGTATTCTAAAAAGACATATTAGATGAATTTTGGGCTTAGTTTGTCTGGGCGAGTGGCCCCAAGAAAAGGAAAGCAAGCACACCCAAAAACATGAAGGTGTGAAAGATTCGGTGAATTGATAAACAGGGTTTCATGAGGTGACTTATGATTGAGAACAGGTGTGGGGAAGAGATTAATAAGGTAGGTGGCTATGGAAAAGGCTTCGAACCAAAATGGTTTTGGTAAAGAGGCATGAAGTAGAATAGTAAGCCCAATTTCGGTAATATGGCGAATTTTACGTTCAGCAAGTTCGTTTTGTTGTGGGGTATGTGGGCACGAAATTCGGTATGAAATGCTATGGGAGGCAAGGTAAGCAACAAAGGATCCTTTGATGAGTTCAGGGGCGCCATCGCTTTGAAAATTTTTAATTGTTGTAGAGAAGATATTTTCAACCATATTTTTGAAACATTGAAATTGAGAGAGTGCTTGATTTTTGTGGGTTAGAGGAAAAATCCAGGTATAGTGACTAAAATCATCAACAAAAATAATGAAATAACGATAGCTAGAAAAGGAAGGAGATGGTGACGGACCCAAATGTCACAGTGACTAATTTGTAATGGCATAGTAGAAATATGTGATGATGACGTAAAGGGAAGACGTGTACTTTTGCCTAATAAACATGATGTGCAATTATTGAGTACATATAAAGACAATTTAAAAGGAAGAGATAATCTAGAAAGAATTGTTGAACAAGGATGACCCAAACGTTAATGCCAGAGGTTGAGTTGAGTGGAAGCAACATGGAGGGCAACATAATTTCTGAATTGGAGTGGGACCTTCATAGGATAGAGATTATTATGGATGGATCCCGCGAATAGAGGTTTCTTGGTGCTGACATCATTCACAATGTAACCAAATAGGTTAAACTCAGTAAGATAGGAGTTATCTTTAACAAACTTGGCTACATAAAGTACATTGGCAGTAAGACTAGGGACAATTAAAACATTGTTGAGATGAAGAGAGCGAGTGGGAGTAGAGAAGGTAACATTACCAATGGAGGATATAGGAAGAGTTTGGCCATTACCGACAATCAATTGATTTGGACCATTGTAAGGTGTTTCAAAGTCGACAAGGTGAGGACCGGGTGTCATATGATTGGTTGCTCCAGCATCTGGAAGCCATTCAGGAATATTGCTAGAAGGAAGGATAGGTGAGTCTGAAGGTTGGTGAATGTTTAAAGCAATAAAGGCAGTGGAAAGGTTATTTGGATGAGGTGTGGAATTTGTGGGACAATTTTGATAGGCAAAGTAACAGAATCGACATTGGGCCGCAATGTGACCCCATTTCCAGCAAATTTGGCAACGGGTGGATTTATTGAGGGCAGTGGACCGTTGGGAATAACTTAATTGGGTTGGGTATTGGTGAAAAGGCTGGGTTTGATGCTGTTGGGCTGGGTATTGATGCCCATATGTTGGAAAAGTGGAGAGCCCACACGGAAGCCCATATCCATGTGGAAGGCCAGCTGAAGATCCATGTCCATTTGGAGGTCCAGGCAGGTTGGGGGCGTTTCCATTTGAAGAACCGATGTGGTGATTAGGGTTGAAACCCATGCGGCCCCGACCCTACCGTCCACGAATGCCACTGCGTCCGTTGGAGAAGGAGGATCTGTGACCTGCGTAGGAGGCAACAAACTTTGAATCGGAGGAAGGAGAAGAGTGAAAAGATAGTAACCTCTGTTCGTGAATGAGCAATTTTGCGCGAAGCTTGTCAAAGGAGACTGGAGATTCTCGGTGTTCAATGGCGGTGATAAAAGACTCATATACCAACGGTAGTCCATTCAAGGTGAGAAGCACTAGTTCTTCATCGAATATTTTGTCACCGATGGCAGCAAGTTCGTCGGCGGTCACAGAGACGGAGGCAAGAAATTCAGTAATGGATTTTGGTCCTTTCTTCAGTGTGTGGAGTTGATGCCGAAGTAGAGACCGTTGTGAAGTTGATTGTTACATGAAGTGATTTTCCAGAGCAATCCAAAGATCCTGCGCAGTGTACAACCGGTTGCAAGTCTTGCAATCGAGCTACTCAAAGAAGTAGTATACTAATCTGTCAAGTTTTTGCCATTTGGGAAAATTTGAAGAGTCTTCATCCGATGGTGTTATGGAGCCATCGACGTATCCAACAAGATCAGAAGTGATGAGCATGGAATGAGCTTGATTTCACCAAACAAGGTAACTTGTTAAATTCAATTGTGTAGTAAGGAAATTTGTGATGTGATTAAATGGTAAAGTATGGGAATTGAGGTCTGCCATTTGAGATGTGTTTTGGGTGTTTGTAAAATTGGTGGTAGGTATGTAGGCAGTGTTGTTGTGTGATTTCAGGTGTGGTGAGTTGATAGGCTAACTAGGTGTTTGATGAAAGTTTTGGCTGAATGTAATATGATGAAGGTTGTGGTTGAAGGTAATAACGTGAGATGATTATTGTATCAGCTATGATACCATGATAGAAGAATAGAATTGGTGTGTAAAAGTATTGTTTTCCTTGTATATTGATGAATAGCTTTACACTGTATATATACAAGTCTTATGGTGCTTGAGATCACGAGATAGTTACAGATATGATACAGAGAATAAATTCAAATGAGATACATAAGATAAGATGAAATATAAGATAATGTAAATCATAATAATGCTTGTTGAGATTGTAGAAGATCATGTTTATCATTCACAAAACTACAGAGCAATAAAGAAGTTAATTAAGTTTTAGAATAACCCAAAACAAGGAAGAGAATTAGAACAACAAAACATAACAAAGGAGGGGAGGAAGGATTAGAACCAAGAGATAGGAAAACATATCAAATTCTTCATACCCATTGGTTTTGTTATCTATGTATATATATGACTTGCATGCGCCCACTCACTCCCTGAGACGCCAGGGCACTTTTCTTGCTCGAACGTTGTGCCTCACCGCTTCGCATTGTGACTCTCTATGTTTGGGATCATGCGCCAGCTATCCAACGTCCTCATTGTCAGTATTCAGTGCCACCTATGACATTTTAATCTCACCAATTTCTTTTAACATAACATTCACTCAACCTAATTTCATGTGGTACCACTTTTACACAGTTTCCTCCTCTTTTTCCCATTTGTTGCTACTCCTTGAGCTAAGATGGAGTGAACCAAATAGTCTATTTTTCTCAACCTACATACGCTTTTATTTCCTTTGATGAAGAACTAGTGAGCTTGAAGGGCCTGCATAATCTTCTGAAGAAGTTCTAAGTTTTGCTAAGAGGAATCACTGTAAATCAAGATGTCAATAAAAAAACCAAAATAAATTTATTTAAGAAGGGTCTAAGACTCTAAGTAATTAATTCATGAAGGTTTGAAAGGTTAAGGGAGCATTTGTCAATCCAAAGGACATCACTAAGAATTTGTAATCACCCAATGTCTTAAAAGTTATTTTTGGAATGTATTCCCCTACATTCTTATATCCAATTTGGAGTACCAACCTAATCCATATAATTCATCAATGAGTTCTTCACTTAGAGATATGAAAAACTTGTTTTTAATTATATGCTTGTTAAGCTCCTGATGATCAATACACAATCATCCAAGAATTATACTTCTCTTTTAATATAACTAATGGTGAGACATAAATTGATGCTATGCCTGTAAACTCCAAACTCATCAACTCTTGAACAACTCTCTCTAGAGTTGACAGCTCTCTTTGTAACATCCTTTTGTTCCTCCAAGTATTTATAATCCGTTAGCTCTTTTCTCATCTAACTCTCTACTGTTAACATTTCTTGAACCGTTGTTATTTTTAATGAAATTGGTCTTAATAGTGATTCCTTGAGTTCTAGGGGTTGGTAGGATTCTGGTATAAATTATGATGATAATGCTTCTGCACATCAATGATCAACTAGAAGTTTTTGAAGGTGATGGGGAGCATGCTTGTGTAAGTCAAGAAAAGAACTTCATGCTGGCATGGGTTGAGAGGCTGCTGCCAAAGTGTTACGAGTCACACCTTGTAACTATAAAAGAATTTAAAAATTTTGCAACATCAGTCATAGAAAACGAGAATTTAAGTTTTAGTTAGATATGAGGATAAGTATTTGCCATGTGAAAAGGATTCTTCCATTGTTCTTGGAATTGCAGAACTTGGGTTAACTTTTATTTTCCATCTAGTTTACGTTTCAAGAAAATGGTATGGTGGGGTTTGGATGGACTGAAGGGAGGAAAATGAGAAACTCAGGAACATCATAGTTAAAGGGAAATGCCTTGATGGAGTCTTCATAATTCAGCCATGTATCAGTTGGGTCCCTTGAGTGCTAGACTATACTGCATAAGCAAACTTGCAAAGCAGCAACATCGATGCATTTTGTTTGCCACTTTTATCAGTAGTTCAACGCAGGGAATGGTAGCCATGCATAATAGATAGTGAAGATTGCATTATTTCACTCTTTTTCAGAAAATAACGGGTGATAGCAACTCAGTTTGTTGAGACAACTTCTTGTTGTGGACTTTCTTGACATCTTGAATAGTGATCTGTTGTTATCGAATAATCATGCACAAAGATAACCGAGAAAGAATGACAGAATGTAGAGAGAAGTTTTAGAGAGAGAGCTTGCGCAAAAACAAGGGCAAACATAGCAATGTGAAGAACTCAACAATTTGTTGAGATTTCGTCAAAGTGTTATTGATTATCAAAACTCAGAATGTGTGTATACAATTCATATCGAATTACAGTATTTATAATGCTCAATTTCTAATTGTCGAGTAACAGATTTTTCTTGATCTTCTTTAATCGCTTTCTTTTACGTTGATGCATGGCTTTGCATGATCACACTAACTCGACGTCTGTCTAAACTTCTGAGACATTTCCAACATACTCCTCTTTGGATTAGAGGTTCAGCTTCTGAATTCCTACCATTTTCCTCAATTGCTCAAAACGTAACACATTGAGTCCTTTTGTGAACAAGTCTGCGATTTGACCATTCGTATGAATGTACTGAAGCTTTAGCTCACCTTCCTGTTGAATATCTCTTAGATAATAATATCTAAGTTTAAAGTGCTTGGTTTTGCCATGGAAAACCGAATTCATTGAAATTGATATTGTAGCTTGATTATCAATATTGATCACTATAGCTCCTTCTAAATGAACTTGTAAATCCGCAAGCAATTTTCTGAGCCAAATCACTTGTTTTGCTGCTGCTGTGGCTGCAACTAATTTGGCTTCAACTGTCGAGAGTGCCACTAATTCTTGCTTCTTCGACGTCCATAAGAATGCTGAGCCTAACGTTAAGCAATAACCAGTGGTGCTCTTCATGTCTTCTGTGGCTTCACCCCAATCACTATCTACATAACACATGAGCTCGCACTTTCCAGACTTCTCATATATCAACCCATATTCAACCGTTCCTTTCAGATACCTCAAGACTCTTTTTACTGCCATTACATATTGCTTTTCTGGGTTACTTAAGTATCTGGAAAGCACACTTACTGAATACAAAACATCCGGCCTTGTAGCTGTGATGTACATGAGACAACCGGCCACACTTCGATAGTTCTTCCTATCAACTTCATCATCTTCTTCTTTTTTTACCAATCTTTCTTTCAGGTAGATTGGGGTTGACACTAGTTTACACTGATCCATCTTAAACCTTTTCAATACATCTCTAACATACTTTCTTTGGCATACAGCAATGCATCCCTTATGCTGAAAGACCTCCATGCCTAAAAAATATTTCATTCCTTCGAGGTCTGTCATTTTGAAGGTTTTATTGAATTGTTGTTTTAGGTTATCAATTTGCTTCTCAGAACTCCCAGTAAGCAATAAGACATCTGCATATATTGCAACAACGATTACTTCTTCTTCTTCTATCCGCACATACATCGTCGGCTTGCTGCAACTTCTTCTGAATTGAATTCTTAGGAGGAATTCATCAATTCTCGCATACCAGCACCGAGGAGCTTGCTTCAGTTCGTAAAGGGCTTTGTTAAGCCTACACACCATCTCCTCCTTTCCTTTAACAACGAAGCCTTTCAGTTGCTGGACGTAGATCTCTTTTTGTAGGATCCCATTGAGGAAGGCGGACTTTATGTCTATTTGATGCACCTTTCACACCTTTTCAGCAACCAGCACTAACAACAGACGGATCGTCTCTATTTTGGCCACTGGTGCGAACATCTCTCCGAAATCGACACCATCAATTTGCGTGTACCCTTTTACAACGAGCCTTGCTTTTAATTTATTTACTAAACCATTCGGATTCAATTTCGTCTTCAACACCCATTTTAATCCTATGGCTTTCTTGTCCGGAGGTTTTTCAATTAGACTCCAGATTTTGTTTTTGTCGATCATCGACATTTCTTCCTCTATGGCTTTTACCCATTTCGGATTCTTCAATGCTTCTTGGGTTCGGGTTGGTTCCAGAATTGCTTCATTGCTTCTCTCGTATATTTCAGCTAAGTTCCTCATTCCTCTTATCGGTGCGTGATCGTAATCATCCTCGGTTTCTTCTTCAAAAATTTGCTCCTTATCAGAAGTCCACTCAAACTGGTCACCTTGCTGTTTCGGTTCAGCGACTTCTCCGGGTTCTACCTCTAGCTATTCTTCATATTGGTCTGAGTTGCTTGCTATTGTCAGAAAGTTTGATTGCATCTTCATGTTCAATTTTTTTACTTCATTTACTTCCTTATCTCCTGGCCAGCTCCAACATTCATCTTCAAAGAAATATACATCTCTACTGACTTTTATTTTCTTTTGGTTCAAATAATACAGCCTATACCCCATCCTGACCTCCGAGTAACCCACGAAGATTGTTGCCTTAGTTTTTCCGTTTAGCTTGCTCCTTTTGGCCTGAGGAATGAGGACACTATATAACGATCCAAATACTTTCAGATTTCTCATCTTCGGCTTGTAACCATGCCACAATTCATGCGGCGTCTTATCCTTGAGTGCCTAGGAGTATACTCTATTCAGCAAGAAACAGGCGATGGACGCTGCCTCCACCCAAAATTCCTTCGATAGCCGCTTCTCCTCCAGTATGCATCTTGTCATTTCCACCACAGTTCTGTTATGCCTCTCCACTACGCCATTCTACTGTGGAGTGTAGGGCGTGGTGAGCTGGTGCTTTATCCCTGTTGATTTATAGATCGTACTAAACTCATTAGATATACATTCTAAACCATTATCCGTTCTCACCGACTTGATGCTCAGATTCGTTTGATTTTCAATGTACAATTTGAATTCCTGGAAGACCCTAGCTACCTCTCCCTTGTTCTTGAGGCAGTAGATCCTGTTGAGCATTGGCATTCAGTTTCCAATAGGCTAGAGTTTCAGTTCTAGTAGGATTTTTATTCAGTTCTAATATAGGACTTTAATTCCTGTTTTTAGCAGTTTAATTGCAATAGCTCTTATCTGTTGCAACTAGCATTATCTTTGGTTTAGAATTATAATTCAAATAGGATTATTATGTTTTTGTTTTCTATTTAAACACTTGTCGTCATTAATAAAAGTACCTCCTTTTCTGCAATTTAAGCAATAAAGTTCCTTCTCTTATCTTTCATTCCTTCTTTCTTCTGTTTTGTTTTTTGTTTTGCAAAACAGTAGCTATGCCGCGCTACAATTATCCAATAGTGGTATCAAAGCTTTAGTTGGTTGTATAGGACCTATAATATTTTTTTGATGTAGTTTTTTGAATCACAAAACCAACGTCCAAAATTTTTAACTACTGCAACTATTTTGATCTAGTTTCAGTAGCTTATTTACTTCTGTTTTAAACTTGCTATTGTTACTATTTTTTAATATATTTTTAAACAATTTTACAATAGCAACTCTCTTATATTTTCAACTTGTTTGTTGTTGTCTTTTGAACAATTGTTTAAACCTCTTTCAAACTTGTTTTAAACACTTTGCAGCAACATATCTACGTCTATTTTAAACCTTTCTTTTAAACCATAATCAAAATGTTCTCTAATAGCATTGCTTTAAATCCTCCATAAGTTTTTAATGGTGAAAACTATAAAATATGATCAATAAAAATGCAATCTTATTTAGAGGCTTTTGATCTTTGGGAAGTTGTAACAGAAGATAGGCTAGTGCCTCCTCTACCCAAAGATCCCACCATGGCTCAAATCAAGTTCGATGGTAAAGAAAAAGTGAAAAAATCCAAAGCTAAGATGCTCATTCAAAATTCTGTAGGGCACGTTACTAAGGTTTGCAAATTCAAAATACAACGATTATTACTCTCAACAAGCACAAATTGCAGATGAAGTTTACGCACAGGCGAAGCAACTTTTTGAAGTTTTGAAGAATTTGTCACTAGAATGCAAAGGAGGAGTGTTGAGCATTGGCATTCAGTTTCTAATTGGCTAGAGTTTCAATTCTAGTAGGATTTTTATTCAGTTTCAATATAGGACAGTTTAATTGCAACAGCTCTTATCTGTTGCAACTAGCTTTATCTTTGGTTTAGAATTAGAATTCAAGTAGGATTATTATGTTTTTGTTTTCTATTTAAACACTTGTGGTCATTAAAAAAAGTACTTCTCTTTCTGCAAGTTCAGCAATCAAGTTCCTTATCTTATCCTTCATTCCTTCTTTTTTTGTTTTGTTTTTTGTTTTGCAAAATAGTAACTATGTCGCGCTACAATTATCCAACAATAAGTTACTCCTCTTTTCAGCTGGACGCGGATTAGTGGGTCCCCTACAATCTTCATCACCAGGATCAGTTTAATCAGGCTGCTTGGGGTATCGTCTATGGGGGTCGCCTGCTGGCTGTTGTGGCAATGACGCAATCGTAGCATATTTGAGGCCAATTTTGTCTGGCTTGTTGCTGGAACCCAGATCGTTATAAATTTTGTTCGGTGGATGGAACGGGCCAGGGCTGCGAAAAATAGTGTTGTGCCCCATTCGGGACTCCCTGTCGGCCAGCTTGTTGGGTGGACTAAACTGGCAACCGACTGGATTAAGCTTCATTTGGACGGGGCTGTTCCCATAGGGTTCACTTAAGCCACAGCGGGCGGTTTGCTTCGGGACAGTTATAGAAGATGGTGTGGCGGCTTCCTTCATCACATTGGTCCGGCTTTCCCTCCTATTGTGAAACTCTGGGGAGTTCATTTGGGCCTTTCCTTGGCTTGGATCCTGGGCTACCGCAAAGTAATCGTGGAAGTTAACTCCCTAGAGGTTATTAACATCCTCTCCTCTTCCAGCTTCATTTTAACTGATGACATTTTGTTGGTGATAGGTACTCGCAGATTACTACATCGAGCCTGGGAAGTGCAACTTCTCCACGTGTACCGCGAAGGCAACCAGTGTGCCGACAGGCTGGCTTCGCTTGTAGCAGCTTTCAGTCTAGGATTGCATATACTGCACGACCCGCCAGAGACCCTTCAGAACCAATTCCTGCGTGACCTTCATGGCGTTTTGTATTGTAGAACTCTACGTTAGCTAGGGTGTTTGTTTTTTCCTTAGTAGCAAAAAAATAAAAAGTTACTTAACAGTCATTTAAAGGTAAAATATGTATTTTTCAAATGATAACATTTTACATAAAATTAGTATGTTTGTAGCTTCACTTATATTCTTATTTTATTTAACAAAATTTTAGAAATTAAAAAGTTTATTTTAAATTGAAAAGTTAGTAAATTTGTATCTTTACTTTATATTATAATTTTATTTAACAAAATTTTAGAAATTTAAAAACTTTTTTAAATTGAACTATTTAGATGCCATTTAGAGAGTTAAATGAATCGTTTAGAGGTTGTTTGTTTCTTTTTTTTTCGTTTTTTATTGTCGTTTTTGTAAAAAGAAAAACAAATAAGTAAAACGTGTTTGGCTTATTCTGTTGCCATTTTTTGTTTCTGAAAATAAAAAAAAAACCCCAACAGTTTTACAGAAACTAGAAAACATCGTTTCTCTCAATTTTGACACATATTTTCTTTAACAGAAAATCAACATATCCCTACTTTC
>JANZLX010190136.1:0-11689 GCA_025531955.1 Erythroxylum orinocense
AATTTTTTTATGTTCATCAATATATATATTTAAGGTACTCTAATGAAAAATTAGCAGCAAAAAATTTCACGATTCTGTCTTCTGAGTTCTAAGTATAATTTAAAGGTAAAGTTTTTGATTTTTTAATGTTCATTAAAGTGGGCATTATATTAGCTTATTTCCTAAGTATATTAATTTCTTGTATTTTTAGAAATTAGTGTGTCTCTATCATTAAAATTTGCTCTTTTTTATTTTTAATATTAGATATTAAAATTTGTTATTTATTTTTTTCTCTATCACATATATAATACCATTTATATATCTTTGTGATATATTGTGAAGTTATTAAAGTTTGGTTGTACTTGTATACCTTCTTCCAGTTTCATACAGGTGCTTTTGTTTTTTTTAGTCCAATTGTGTTATAATTAGTTTATATTATATTACCTAAAAAGCATTTATTTACAAGTAAAAGAAGGAAAAAAAAAGGAAAACAAGTAGCACAGTTGATAGAATTCCAAAAAGGAGCAATTAATAAATTTATTAAAAGAGTAGGCTCCTCTAGTGAGAGTCCCGAGAAATTAGGTAAAGGTAGTTTTGAACAAGATAAAAAAACTTAAGTGATGAGATTCATATTCATGAGGATATTAGAAATCTAAGTGAGCATGATCATGTACCAAATGCCTCCACTTTAGAAAATTTAAAGGAAAATGAGCAAATAAGCCCTATATTGGACATTTATAATCCTAAAAATTAGGATAATCTTGATAATAAAGCAAGGGATATTTTAGTTGAAGAAAGACCTGTAAGAGAATTGAATCTTATGTTTCCTTTAGAGAATACCTCTCGTCATTTTGCATATGCTTATTATTATAGAAATTTGAGTAAGGGAGAGATTAGCAATAAAAAATGGTTGGTTTACTCTAAACATGTAGATAAAGTATATTGCTTTTGTTGTACGTTATTCAAATATACTAATAAACAAATTGGATTAGCAAATGAAGGATTTAGAGATTGGAAGCATCTTAGTGAGAGACTCAAAGAACATGAGAATTACATTGAGCACATGACTAATATGAGAACTTGGAATGAATTAAGAGTAAGATTGAGCAAAAATCAAACAGTTGATAAAGATTATAACAAGAAATTGCGAAGGAGAAAGAATGTTGGAGACATGTTTTGATAATAATAGTTTATATTGTGAAATATCCTGCTAAATATAATTTAGCTTTTCAAAGATCTAATGAGAAACGTTACTAAGATGGTAATGGTAATTTTTTAGGATTGATTGAGATGATTGTTGGATTTGATGTGATAATGCAAGATCATGTTAGACGTATTCAAAATCATGAAATTCATCATCATTATCTTGGTCACAAAATTCAAAATTAGTTAATTTCTCTGTTGGTCCATAGCATTAGAAGTTCTATCATAGGGATCATTAAAGAGGCAAAATACTTTTCTATTATTCTTGATTGTACCTTAGATTTGACTCATCAAAAACAAATGAGTTTTTTTAGTACGATGTGTGAATAGGTGAAATAGAAAAATAAAAATAGATGGGTACTTTTTAGAAGTTTTAAAGGTAGATGACACATCTGGATTGGGACTTTTCAATGAACTATTGAATGCATTTAATTCTCTTGATCTTAATGTTTATAATGTAAAGGGTCAAGTTTATGACAATGGTTCTAATATGAAAGGAAAACACTAACGGGTTCAAAAGCAATTACTTGAAATAAATCCAAGAGCATTATATATGTCATGTGCTAGTCATAATCTTAATCTTACTCTCAGTAATATGGCACATTCTTATGTAAAAGCTGTTTCATTTTTTGGAGCTGTACAACATATATATGCATTATTTTCAAGTTCTCCTAAAAGGTAGAAGGTTTTGCTTGATAATGTTTTAGGCTTACCTATGAAATTATTGTCCAACACTTATTGGAAGAGTCGAATAAAAAGTTTTAAAGCTATTAAATTTCAAGCTCCTCAAATAAGATTGGCTTTGATGGAATTATCAAGATCTTGTGATGATGCCAAGTCAAATAATGAAGCAGAAAGCTTAGTTAGTGTACTTGAGAGTTTTGAGTTTTTACTTGGTATGGTTATTTGGTATGATATTTTATTTGCTATTAACATAGTGAGTAAAAAGTTGCAATCTAAATCTATATGCATTAATGCTACCATAAAGCAAATAGAAGGTGTGATGGTATTTTTTGAGAAATATAAAGATGAAAGGTTTAACTCTAGTATGAATATTGTCAAAAGTCTGGCGCTTGAGATGAATATAGAGCCTACATTTCCAACTAGATCTTGTATTATTAGGAATAGATAATTTGATGAAATTAACCATAATGAAGAAATACAATCAGCTAAGGATTCTTTTAGAGTTAATTAATTTCTAGTTGTTGTGGATATGGAAATTACTTCGTTAAAGAATAGATTTGAACAATTAACGACATTTGATAATATTTTTAGATTCTTATTTGATTCAAAGAAATTGAGGTTATTAGATGATAACGAATTAAGAAAATTTTGCACTAATTTTACAACGACTTTTTCTCATGATAATGTGTTAGATGTGGATTTAGATAATCTTATTTTTTGAATGAAAAGTATCTGCAAATGACTTTGACAAATGAGTTAATGTCATCAGTTGAAATTTTAGAATTTGTTAAAACTGCAGATTGTTATCCAAATGTTTTAATTACTTATCGAATTCTATCGACTATACCTGTAACTGTAACATCAGCTGAGAGATGTTTTTTAAAGTTAAAATTATTGAAAACCTATTTAAGGTCATCAATGTCACAAGAAAGGTTGAATAGTTTAGCTATGTTATGTATTGAGAAGGATATATTGGACAATATTGATCTTGATAATATTATTAATAATTTTGCATCTAGAAATGAACGGAGAAATTGTTTTTCATAAATCATGATCCTTTGCGTATTTGTTAGTATAATTTTCTTAGTGTTTTACAATCTAATATTGTTGTTTGATTGCTGCTATTGCTATTTTGTTGTTACTGTTACTATTTTTAGTTATTTTATTGTTAATGATATTTGTAAGATATTATTAGCTGATTTTATGATCATTTAAGATTTGGTTGAGTATGTAGACTTATATATTGAGTCATTTATGTTTTATACAAACATGTAAACTTAAGTATATTGTCGATTTATTAGGGGTCTTTTTTTTATTTCTCCTAAGGCCTATAAAACGATAGGAACGACCCTGTATATGAATAGTAGCGTATCACAAAATCATGGGTTCACGATGAAGCACACCTAAAGAAGTCAATAAAGACTTCACCATACCATCTCATTAGTAGCTACAAGTATCATCCTATACTCGGCTCTTTAACGTAGTTACAGTCAATGTCTATATGTTTGATACATTCATAAAACACCGAGTTAGTTGCTATATGGATAGAAGACTGACTATAAAAAAAAGGGTCACAAGTTTATGATGAACTACAACCAAAGAAGCCAGTAAAGACTTCAACCATACTATCTCACTAATAGTTGCATCCATCACCCTGTACTTAGCTTTCACTGATGATTTGGACATAATACTCTGTTTCTTTATCTTCCAAGAGACTGGTGACTGACCGAGCATTATGAAATAGTTGGTATTAGACAAACAGTTGTAAATGTAATTAAAAATTAGTGTATCATAATTAGAAGTTAGTGTTTTACTTATTTAGGAGTAGTGCTAGTTATATATGCCTTGGGTACCCGTTGTACGTACATGTAATTTTTCATAAATCAAGGGAAATATGTTCTCTTCAGTTTTTTCTATAATTTTACATGGTATAATAGTAGGTTTAGAGAAACCCTAGAATTAACATTCCCCAAAGTCATCATCACATCGCTACATCGGTGCAATTTTGCTTGCCAGTTAATAGTTCCTTCTCCCTCCTCTCTTTTCACGTCATCCTCCTGTCACAGTTAATGGTTGATACCACAATCAAAATGTTGGCCCCCGAATTTTTTATTTATTAAACACAATTAAAGTTAATTATGAGGTTTATTAGATTAATTATTTTTGGAGTTAATTATTATGTCAAGGTTAGTTTTATTACATAGATTAATGGAATTAAAGTGTTAATGTTATAAGAATGTTCAAGGGTATATTTGGAAGATCACTTAAGGATGAAAGACCATAGGCATATAAGGAAGGGCAAAATGGACATTGCACACTCATTAAGGGTAAAAATGGAAGAATTAAGTGTTGTCGTGCATTTTAAGAAGCAAAAAAAGTGATTTGTGGGAGAGAAAGAAGAAAAGAAACAAAAGTGAAGAGAGAAAGAGAGGAGAGTTCGGTTCTTTAAGAGAAAGGAAGGAAGATAGTTAGGGTTTCTTCATTTCTTAGCATTCAAGAGAGATTTTGAAGTTGTTCAAGAAGAGAAAAAGATAGAGAAAGAGAAGAGCTTTCATTAGAGTCAAATATCTCTTTATTTGGTGAAGAATCAAGATAAGATCATTTTGAATCTTTTGGATTTTTGGAAGGATTTTAGTTTATAGAGTTTAGAAAATGCCTGGGTTTAAATATTCTAGAATCAATTTTAGTGATTTTTCATTGTGGGATTTTCAATTGGAATCCTATTGAATGGGGTTTTGTCATTGTTGAAGGAAATCAAGAAAGGCAAGAGGAATAAGACGAGAGGCATTTTTTGAGCAAGTCTTTTAAGCAAGGGAATCAAGGTGGGTACATGTTTATAATAGAGTAAATAAGTCACTAATGTTTTCTTTGAATCAAAGAAATTTAATGATTTCAATTACATCATAAGTGTTGCATTTATTGCTTCTTGAATGAATTGAGAAATTGTTATATGTTTAATGTATGAATTGTGTGAATGATTTGTGAAAAGACTTTGAAAATGAAATCATGTTTTCGGAAATGGTTTTTGAAATAATCTCACGTTTATGAAAAATCATGTTTTCGAGAATGTGTCATTTTAGGCAACAAGTTTACAAGTTATGAATTACATGTTATGTAGGTTTGTGGTAGTTCCCTAAGTTAAGTCAAGTGCACTTTGACAAAAGGCTTCTCCCACTTGCCCGCTAGTGGCATGGAGTTCCTTCATGAACTTCCCTAAGTTCACAGCTACGCAAAACTATTATATGGGATTGCGTTAGTACATTCTATTCACGGCTATATAGGACCCTTATGGCAAATGTATAGTACGTTTTGTTTTGGATCCACCCAAACCATTATGATGTGCTTATGTGCTTATGATATGTGAACAACTTTGATGCATTCATATTTTGTAGTTTGTAAATTTGACTACATGATGAGAATTTTAGAAATGAGTGCTTTATGGATTTCAGTAAGAGTTCTCTATGACAAGTGAAAGTTTTCAAAAGTTTTGCTTATTTTTCCGTTATAAACTGTTACCCATGAGCTTTCAAGCTCACCCCCTTTTTGTCCCATTTTCAAGTGAAGAGAATGAGGTCGTGTAACCAAGAGTCAAGGCATCACTCCACATGTGCATGTTTTGTTTTGTTTGTGGAGTTAATTTATGTAAAGCAAGGCTTTAGATGCATTTTGAGAATTATTGGGTTTTGTATTTTGGATTTTGATACCGATGATGTAATGTGGCTTAGAATGCCATTTAAGCTTTGGAAACTCTTATATTTTGATGTTGATGAAATATGAATTGTGTATGGATGATGTGAGTTGAAATTAAGTACACTTGAAAAAGTTATCAACTTGAGTTGATGATTTTTGAACATAAGTTGTTGTTACATATGTATATAAATAAGTGAGATGTTATGGAAAAAAAGATAGGAATTATGAATGATGAGATGTAGTTGAATGTGATGAGTTAAATGAGTTGAGATTTGAGAGTTTAATGAAATCAATTTGGTAGTTGAATGGTTAAGAAGTGATATTGTATTAGAGGACGTGAATATGGGACAACTACATTGATTTGTAATTTTGACCCTTTTGGAGGCAAAATGTCTATTTAGGGTCTTCATAGATGTTGTAAGTCTAGAAGTCCTCTTCGAAACAGTCTTTGAATGACCCTAATCTGACATCCCTAGTGAAAGTTATGTAAATTGCTCCAAAGCAGGCATAATATGATTGAGGACATAATCATAGTCTTTTATAGGCAAAAATGTGTGTTCTGACTTTAAGGGAAAATATGGATTAATCTATGTTGAATTAGACAAAGTTTTCTCTTGAAAGTTGTAGATCTTTCTTTTATCTTTTCAACGGTATATAGTATGCAATTTTTGGATATCGGAGTTGAGAGATATGACCATTACAATCACATCTTGATTTCTTGTGATTGTATGCGATTGCACCTTTGTTCATTGCGAGTGCACCCAAAGGATTTTCCAGCTCTGAATATGTCTGACTTTTTGGCTATAACTTTGTCGTTCGACCTTCAAATGACCTGATTTTTGAAGCAATATTTTCCTAACACATTTCTCTATCTCTCCATAAAAATTTATAGCTTTTGGTGTTGATCTGAAAAGGATTGATTGAGTCAAATTAAGGGTATCGATTAGAAGAGTATGAATTGGATATTTTACTAAACATACTTCGTTATTTTGATGATATATTGATTTGTAGAGCTCCAAATAAGATGATTCTTATTTTTAAATAAACTAGGGACATAAAGTTACAAATGTTCTGAAGAAATAGAGTTCTAATATAGTCTTTAAAAATTTCAATTTCTGGATGAAAAGCGAGCGTATAATACTGTTTCAACATTAAGAATAGCTCGGAAAGGGGGCCCATCATGATGTGGTATCAGACCCTCACATTTCATGGCATCCGATGTTGGGCTATGAAATTGGGTTCCAACAAAAGGCCTTGATGTTGAAGACTGCTCATCTGTCATTATTATTTTTCTTATATCCATGAGGGATGATTACAATGTGCCTCTTGAATGTAAAAAACTATAATATGTGAGAAAAGGCTATGATGATGGACCTCAAGGTAAGGAATAAATTGGGATTCATCAATGGTTGTTTGGAGAAGCCAAAAACTAATTCGCATGAAGTGAGTTGTTAGGAAGCCAGTAACTCTATGTTGATTTCTTTGATTTTTAACTCGATCGAGAAATCCGTTCAGCTTAGAGTTGCTTACGAGGAGGCTACTAAGGTAGTTTGGGATGATCTATAAGATTATTTTTCAATCGACAATACCCCGCATATTCTTGAGTTGAAAGGGAGATCGCTTTGTTCCGATAGCAAGGCAAGATCGTGATGACTGATTATACAAAATTGAAGGAAATATGAGATGAGCTTTAGCTATTCCAAAGTCTCAAATTATACTTACAGAGCTGTATATGAATTCCTTTATAAGCGTAAAAAGGAGAAGTTGAACCAATTCCTTATAGGGATAGATGATGTAATTTTTGGAACTATTCGATCTTAGGTATTAAGCATGGATCCTCTGCCTATTGTCTACAAGGCTTATTCCTTGATTACTAGAGAAGAACACCATACGCCCATTGTTTGAGGCTAAGAAGAACATGTCGAAGCAGTGACCTTAACGGTGCAAACTATAGCTAAACCAAAGCCTAGTCTTAAAGTTGGATAATAACGACAGAAAAGGGGTAGCAAGAGGTGGTGCACACACTATGATAAGAGTGACAACAAATTTTTGAAATATTTTAAAGTCATCAATTATCCCGTTTATGGAGGGGGCCATGAGATGGAAATCACACTGAGTCAACATACAGTTGAGAGTGGGCCAACTCAGGAGGTAGGTGAGCCCTAGATTGGCTCAAACTTTTCAGGCCATATGAGGAAAATAGAGCAGTAGCAACATTCCAGGTCTGTTGAGCGAGCAAGTTTAGGAACCGTTAACACTTCTAGATCATGATAACTCTAAAAAGCTTTAAGGACTCTAAAATTTTTTTATGGATATTACACAATGGGGAATCTAATCATATGGCAAGTTGCTTGAATTAGATGTGTAATGTCAAAAAAGTAGTGTCTCTACCACTAATTTTGCCTAATGGAGTAAAAATGACTGTGACGATGATGGGTCGAGTCATATTAAATCAAGACGTGACTTTAATTAATATCTTTTATATACCTAGTTTAACTTGCAATTTGATTTCCATGAGTCATTTGATTACTGAATTAAATTGTCAGATTCTATTCACTAATGAGCTTTGTGTAATATAGGAATGTTCCTTGAAGATATCGATTAGAGTGGGTGAGCTTTAGGAGGGGGATATACTAATTTGAGTCTACAAGGCTACATTTGGCCATGAAGATAGCAAGAGTGGACTCTTTCATGGTCTGACATCGATATCTTGGACATCACTCAAGTCAACACTTTTCTTTTATTCCTAATATTAGTAGGATAGATTTAGAAAAAGAATATCTACAACACTTATTTTCAAGCCAAACAAACTCGTTCTCCTTTCATATTGAGTAATAATAATGATGCAAGTTGTTTCTTATATACTATGACTGATAAGGGCCTTATCATAAGACATCATCTCGTGGTGCACGCTATTTTATTACTATTGTAGATGATAGTAGTTGTTCACTTTGGGCTTATTTATTGAAAGAAAAAAGTGAGGCTAGTTGATACCTAATAGAGTTTTGTAAATTGGTCGAAAGTCAATTTAGGAAGATTGTTAAGTGCATATAGAGTGATAATGGGTAGGAGTTTGATTTAGGGCCAACACAAGAATTCTATAAAGAGAAAGGCATTGATAATGAAACTATACGCCACAACGAAAGAATATTTTAGAGGTAGAAAAGGAACTTCAATTTTAAGCTGCTTGATCTATTCAATTTTAAGGTGAATGAGTTTTAACAACGACTTATCTGATAAATAGAATGTCAATTGTTAAATTAAACAAAGAATCACCTCATGATATTTTGTTTGGTGTGAGGACAACCTATGAACATGTTAAAATATTTTGTTATCTATGTTATGATACAATAATCTAAGCTAAAGGATAAATTTGAGGTTAGAAGTAGGTGATATATCTTTATAGGATATCCATATAGGAAGAAAGGTGATAAGAGTGAAGACAAAATTGAGAGTAAAAACCTTGTGTTAAAGGGCAGTGTGAATGATTCTCATAAGTAGATTGCTAGATTTTAAGAAGCAGAGAGTAGACCATGGGGAATGACTCACTACCTAGCTCAGTTGAGGGGATGCATTTTTTATTCCACTATTATAGGAGATTTGGGGGCATTTTTTTATTATCAAGATTAAGCCTCAGTCATACAATTGTGGTTACTTAAGACAATAATACATATGGCTAGGGTAGGTAGGTAGTGCAAAGGAGCATATATGTTTGATTAAAGTGGGGTAGGCACCTTTTAGGGTGTCGTTACAGTAGTGACATGAATAAATGCAACTGTATATTGACATACATAGGGGGTTTATTTGAAAATTTTCTCAATTGAAACAAAAATTTAAGGCCCATAATATGTCATCTGAAAATATTTTGAAGAATAATCAAATGAAGATTGGGTTTACCCCTCTTTGAAGCCACCATAATATCAAAACTCCTCAAGTACTCCTTATCCTTTAGCAAATTATGAAAAGTTGGATAATTTTTCTCACAATCATTAAGCACTTTTGGCATCCATAACCTCGGAGTTTAAGCCTAAGAGCTATCCAGAGGCTATGAAAAGTGCAAGCTGGCAAGATATGATGACCTGAAAAATTTTGGTTCATGAAGCGAATAAAACATGGTCTTAGGAGACTTTGTCGCTTAGAAAAAAGCTGATTAACTGGCAATACAATATAGGCTCACTCAAGGTAGAAAAAAGAGTTTGGGTTCACCTGATCGGATATCTTACTTCATAGCTCTTCCTCATATCTAATCAGTTGATTACGTAAAGGATTATTAATAGTGCCCTTTTTTTAAGAATTTCAATAAATTCAAAATCCATTTCAGCATCTGGTTGCAACAATTATTTTTTGATTGGTACTAAGTGGGTATTCTATATCAAGTACCATTTAGATTAGACTGTTGAGAGAGATATAAGGTACAATTGGTGGTAAAGGGTTTCACCTATGTTGTAGGTCTTAACTTTAATGAGACATTTGCGTGGTTGCCAAGTTTTTGACTATTCATGTTTTTATGTCCATAACAGTTAC
The DNA here is from genome assembly GCA_025531955.1 of Erythroxylum orinocense. Taxonomy (NCBI): domain Eukaryota; kingdom Viridiplantae; phylum Streptophyta; class Magnoliopsida; order Malpighiales; family Erythroxylaceae; genus Erythroxylum; species Erythroxylum orinocense. The sequence goes on from JANZLX010190136.1 coordinate 10,081, forward strand.
ATGAGGTTGGGAGTTGCATCAAATGGATGTTAACAACAGGTTCCTATATGGTCAATTGGAGGAGTAAGTATGCATAAAGCTTCCTCTTACATTCAGGATAGGTCATGAAGATAAAGTTTGTCGATTACGCAAATGAATTTATAGGTTGTGCTAGGCTTCTAGAAATTGGTTCACCAAGTTAACCATAATGTTAAAGAGGTATGGTTTTGTTCAGTCCTAAGCAGATTATTCACTAATTACTTTTTGGAAAGGCAATATACTTTTAGGATTATTAGTGCACGTGGATGACATTATTTTGATGGGAAATGACAGAATTTCTTATCCTATTTTAAGTCATACCTATATAAGTGCTTCAATATTAAAGATTTAGGGTTATTAATGTATTTCTTTGGGATTGAAATAGGTTACTCATCCAAGGGTTTACTCTTGTATTAGTGAAAATATGCTTTGGATATATTGTCTAAAATAAGGCTACTTAGAAGCAAACTGACAAACACTTTGATAAAGTAAGGTCACAATCTAGGCTTGGACAATAGTGAATTGGATGTAGACAATTCATCCTATCAGCGGCTAGTGGAACATCTAGTCTATCTCATATTATTTGACAGAAGATTTCGTACACGATCCATGTGTTATAGCAGTTGTTCAAACACCGCATAAGGAGCAATTTAAAGTGACCATACACGTATGTTATATTAAAGGCAACCAAGTTAGGTAATTCCCCTTTGGTATGTGCAATGATTTCAAACACTTTTTTTAACTAAAATCAAGCAACTTGTCTTATTTTATGCTGCTCGGTAACTGTTTATTTCATGATGCTCGATTATTCATTAATATTATAGAGGATGAGGAAATGGAGTATTATGTCCAAGTCATTAGTAGAAGTCGAGTACATCGTGGTAGTTACAACTACTTGTATAAATGAAAAAAGGAATCAAATTATATAGTTTAAATACACCAAGATTAATGTTCAAAAATGCTTTGTTGGGTGGGAGTAGGAACAAAATAAAAAGGATAATAATATCGATTAACTAACAAGGTTACCCAATGTTAAAGTTTGCAATAAATGTTCTAGAGAAAGTTGGTAGATCCTAAACTCTGACTACAACGTCCACTTTCCTTCCTAACGAGGTTGAAACTGGATTCGTCACAACATCATTGTTAGGATATATGTTATATACCTAAGTAATTAGTTTTGGCATTATTTATTAATTGGGTATATGAGATATTAATTAGATAATGACTTGAATTCAAAAGCATGGATAATCTTTTAGTTGAAAAAGAATCCTATCTTGGATTGAAGTCTATTATCATATTGGTAATTGAATTGTGTACTGCTGGATTTTGGTGGATAATGGAAAAAGGAATTTTATTTTACGTGGGACATTTTTTTTGGTTGTGTGGCTGAAGTGGAATTCTTCTTACTTGAGAGTACTGGTGTTGTGCACGTCTCTTGTGAACAATGGAAGTGAATCTCTTTGATTGAACCCAGATTATATTATTATTTGGCCTCACTTTCTTATATGTTTATACACTTGTTGACTCCCATTTGATACTTTTTGTGCTTAAATTGGTTCCTTACATCGGGCTTTCATAATTTGCAATTTGT
>JANZLX010190162.1:0-11688 GCA_025531955.1 Erythroxylum orinocense
TCAAAGGGTTTCTTGGATCAAATGGAAGCTTGGACCTTCCTCTAGCTTTTTCCTTCTTGGGTTTACTTCAAAAACCCTCTTGAAGACTTAGAAAAATCAAGACCTAAGCAAACTCTTCTTTTTCTCCACCTTTCTCCATTTCCACGACACTCTCCCTCTCTTCTCTCCTTATTTTCGTTTCTTCCTTCCTTCTAATGTAAGCCTCTCCTTTCTCTTGCCTTTTATACCCTCATTAAAGCTCAAAAGTCCCTTATGCCCTTACTTAAAAGCCTTAGCTCTTTAATGCTTAAGTGACATGCCCAAATTGCCCTTAATGTAACTTAACACTTCTAACACTTCAATTTAATCACTTATACTATATAACCTCATTAACATTAACATGACAATTAATCCCAACACCCATAAGTCTTGCCAGACTCCAAAAATATTTAATCATACTTAATCAAAATAAAAATAAAAAAAAATTCAGGGGCCAACATTTCTCCCCCTTTACCTGATTCATTGAAGAGGTGTGGATACTTCTCCTTTATGGCTTCCAAGGGCTCCCACGTAGCTTCTTCAACTGCATGGTTCCTCCACAGAACTTTGACCAACTGGACTGTCTTATTTTTGAGGACCTTTTCCTTAGTGTCCAAGATCTCCACTGGAATCTCCTCATAACTCAAATCATCACTTAACTGAACTTCATCGGTCTGAATGATGTCAAAAGGATCCGATCTATACCTCCTCAACAGGGACACATGAAAAATGTCATGTATCTGAGACAATTCTGGGGGCAATGCCAACCTATAGGCTAGTGGTCCGATCCTCTCTAAAATCTCATAGGGACCTACATATCTCGGACTTAACTTTCCCTTCTTGCCAAACCTCATGACTCCTTTCTAAGGAGATGTCTTAAGAAATACTTTTTCACCGACTTCATACTCCATCTCCTTCCGGTGTGCATCAACGTAGCTCTTAATTTTATCCTGAGCTGCCTTAAGCCGTTGCTTAATCAAATTAACCTTGTCCACTGTCATCTGAAGTAACTCTGGCCCTACTAGTTTTCTTTCCCCTTCTTCATCCCAGCATATCAGAGTTCTACACCTCCTTCCATATAGAGCTTCATACGGGGCCATCTGAATGCTCCAATGGTACAAATTATTATAAGCTAATTCGACCAATGGCAAATGTTCATCCCAAGCTCCCTTGAAGTCCATAACACAAGCCCGGAGCATTCCCTCAAGTGTCCAAATGGTCCTCTCAGATTGACCATCCGTCTGAGGGTGAAAAGCAGTACTAAAACTCAATTTGGTTCCCAAAGCCTCTTGTAAACTTCTCTAGAATCTCGAAGTAAATCGAGGATCCCTGTCTGAAACTATTGAATATGGAATTCCATGCAATCTCACTATCTCATCAATATACTTCTTCGTTAACACATGCAGAGAATCAGTCTATTTAATCGCCAAAAAGTGGGTTGACTTCGTCAACTGATCAATAATGATCCATATGGCTTCATGCTTCCTACTGGTCTTGGGCAAACCCATCAGAAAATCCATAGTTATCCTTTGCCACTTCCACTCCGGAATGGGCAAAGGCCTCAACATGCCTGAAGGTGCCTGGTGTTCAACCTTGACTTGCTGACACACTAGACACTTACTCACATACTCAGTTACATCTCTCTTCATACCTTTCTACCAGAAATGCTCTTTCAGATCCCTGTACATCCTGGTGTTACTCGGGTGCATAGCATAAGGCGCATTGTGTGCCTCATCCAGAATTTCATCCTTAACTTCTTTAACATTTGGGATACAAAGTCCGCTTCCAACCACCATAAGCCCATCATCCCTCACTACCACTTCAGATTTCTTGCCAATCTGAATTTCTTCTCGGAGCTTACTCAATTCTGCATCTTGTGCTTGCAACTCCTTAACTTTTTCCCTGAGTATCGGCCTCACCCTGAAATCTGCAATAACACAATCTGGTTCCTCCTGCTTCAAACTTATTCTAAGCTTTGCCATTTCTTCCAATAATGGCAAATACACTGTCTGAACATAAGCAACAGAGGACTTCCTAATTAAGGCATCTGCTACCGCATTCGCCTTGCCTGGATAGTACTCAATCATCAGGTCATAATCCTTGAGCAACTCTAACCATCTTCTCTGTCTCAAATTCAGCTCTTTCTGACTTAACAAATACTTGAGACTCTTGTGATCCGTAAAAATCCTCATCTACACCCTATACAAATAGTGTCTCCAAATCTTCAGGGTAAAAATTATTGCTGCCAATTCCAGATCATGGGTTGGGTAATTCAGTTCATAAGGCTTTAGCTGCCGTGAGTCATAAGCTATTACCTTGTCTCCTTGCATCATTACACAACCCAAACCCTTCCTTGAAGCATCACTATAAACTGTATAACTTTCCTCTCCTGTAGGCAAAGTCAGAATTGGAGCACTTGTCAATATGTTTTTAAGCTCTTCTGACATTCATCACTCCAGTTAAACTTCTGATTCTTTCTTAATAACTTGATCATAGGGGCAGCTATCATCGAGAACCCTTCAACAAATCTCCTATAATACCTCGCTAGACCTAGAAAACTTCTTACCTCTGCCACTATTGTCGATGCATGCCAATTCACCACTGCTTCAATTTTCCTTAGATCAACATGTAACCCATCTTTAGAAATCACATGTCTAAGGAAAATCACTTCGTGAAGCCAGAATACACACTTGCAAAATTTGGCATAAAGCTCCTTCTTCTATAATATCTGCAGCACTATCCTGAGATGTTCCTCGTATTCACTTTCACTCTTGGAATAAACCAAAATGTCATTAATAAACACTATGACAAACTGATCTAGATACTCCTTAAAGACCCTATTTATAAGATCCATAAATGTAGCCAGAGCACTAGTCAGTCCGAAAGGCATGACTAGGAAGTCGTAATGCCCATAATGAGTCTTAAAGGCTGTCTTGCTTACATCAGACTCCTTGATTCTGAGCTGATGATAGCCTGACCTGAGATCAATCTTTGAAAAGACCCTTGCTCCCTACAATTGATCAAACAAATCATCTATCCGAGGCAGAGGGTACTTGTTCTTAACAGTCGCCTTGTTGAGTCTCCGGTAATCAATGTACATGCGCCATATCCCATCCTTCTTCTTAACAAACAAAACTGGCGCTCCCCATGGTGACGAACTCAGCAATAGCTACCCCTTCTCTAATAGTTCTTCCAACTGTTCCTTAAGTTCTTTCAGTTCAACTGGAGCCATTCTATACGGTGGCATAGAAATGGGTGCAGTTCCGGGAATCAAGTCAATGGCAAACTCGATTTCCCTCAACGGTGGCAAACTAGGTAAGTCCTCTGGGAACACATCTTGAAACTCCCTAACTACTAGAAAATCCTCTAATCTCCCTTCATTCACCTCAGTGTCCACAACATGCACCAAGAAGGCTTCACACCCCTTTCCCATCATTCTGTCAGCTAGCAAAGCTGAAATAATTCTTAGAGATGGTATTATCTTTTCTCCTCAAAAAGTCACCTTCTCTCCATTTCCTAGATCAAATTCTACCACCTTAAGGCTACAATCCAACTTCGCATCATACTTCTCCATGGCATCCATTCCAAGTATAACATCTAGACCTTTTAACTCTAGAGGCAACAAGTCTACAACTAGTCTAGCACCCTCAATAACCAGTTCACAGTCCATATACACTCAACTGATTACCACATTCCTCCCTAGAGGCGTACTAACAAGCAAAGGACTATTCAAAGGCACTGAATTCACATCATGTAAAACCATGCTTGCAGAAACAAATGAATGTGTTGAACCAAAATCAATTAAGACATAAACTGCAGAATTGAATAACTGAATCATACCTGTGACAACTTCAGGAGCGGCTGCAGCTTCCTCTTTATTCATGGAAAATACCCTAGCTTGGGCCTGACCCCTTGGCCTCCCTGGAGGATTAGGCTTCCTTGCAGCTCCAAAACTGCCCATCTCTATGACTGGGCTGGGTCTCACTGTTTCTACTCTTCTTGGGGCTTGCGACTGCGACTCCTCTTGCCTTATTGCTTGTAAATAGTCCCTGATCATATGTCCCTTCTTCCCGCATCGAAAATATGCTCCAAGTAACTTGAAACACTCTCCTTTATGAAGTTTCCCACAATGCTCACATTGGGGCTTCTTGTATCTGCTTCTTCCCATCCTTCTCGTGCCTCCCACATTTGAGGATTACACTGAAACTGCTCTTAATTGCTTATTCTTAGCAAAGACACTACTCCCTACCTCACTCTGTGTATGGAAACTCATCATACCCCTCTCAGCCATTGGAGCACTCATCCCCTTCTTGGAAGACTGCTTACAGTTCTTCCTCTTCTTTTTCACTACAGACTTTATATTCTCTAATTTTTCAGCCTGAAATGTGGCATTTACCAGCTGCTGGTAGTCACAGAAATTGTGGATCAGCACCTTCTCCTTGATCCCTAGATGAAGTACCCTCTCAAATTTGCAGCACTTATCCTCCTCATTCACGATAATGTTAGCCACATATCGTGACAACTGGGTGAACTTCAGCTCGTACTCACTCACACTCATTTCCCTCTGTGTGAGATTCAGAAATTCTCTGAACTTCTCTTAGATATAGACCCTCGAGAAGTACTTCCTTCGGAAAGCTTCCAGAAAGTCCCTCCATGTCAGCACTGGAGGCATAGCCTAACTGTGGGGCACGGATTCCCACTAGTGGAGTGCATCCCCTTGCAACAAGCTTACTGCATAGTCTAGTTTCTCTTCATCAGTATACTTCATCTGAATCAGAACCTTCTTTGTCCTCTTCAGCCATGCTTCATCCTCTTCAGGATTTGAAGTCCCATTAAAGTCCACAACTCCGTACTTATGGAGCTTATCATACTGCCCACTCCTCTTTACTAAAGCTGGCACCGACACTCGTGACCCTTAGCCTATGGCATAAGAGAAAGCCTAGGCAAAGGCTTGAAAGAACTGTGGATCTAGAGGGTTTACTTGAGATATAGGAGGAGGAGGAGGCGGTGGCACTTCATGTTGCACACTAGGTGCCTCAGAATTGGAAGTAGAGCCTGACATACGATTCATCTGTACTTCCTCGATGAGAGCTAGGTCGAGCCAGAGCTCTAAACAATTTCAAATCATGTAAAACAATTCAAAACAATGCAAATTGTTCATTTAAAAACAATCAATGCATGTTCATTTTGTAAATGAAAACTACCCATTCCATGCCTAGGATACTCCTAAAACTAGTCCCAAACCTAGACCTAAACCTAGTCGCTCTGATACCATAACATGTTGGACTCTGTTTTCGAAGCCCAACATCCGGAGTCATGAACCTTATGCTTATTACCCTATAGGGTCATTTGCCCTCAATCCACAAATGTGGTGTGCCCACACCAGTCAATCACCAAAATTTCAACTTGACTTCTTCAAAGAAATTGTAGCTCTAAGTCTCTAGTTTGTTTTGAAGCAAGAATAATCTTAATCAGAGCTTTATGGTTCAAGATATGCTTAAAAGGCCTAAGTACGTTCATACCCCAACTTTGTTCTCCCAACTGAACTCTCACTTACTCTAATGCAAACCTCCAAAAACAACTCCAAAAGATACAATTTTTTATGGAGAGATAGTAAAAGATGTTATGAATCCATTGCTTCAACAATCACTTCATTTAGAGGTCGGATGAGGAAGTTATGCCTGAAAGAATCGAACATGTTTATAACTTCAATCAATTTATACCTATCTTGGAGAGATTACAATAACTTTGAATATAGATGTCTGATTGTGTTCATTTTTCCACCATTTGAAATATGACTTTTAGATCTACAACTTTCATGAAGACTTCAAAGTGAGAATCTACCTCTAAAAGGGTTAAAAATCGCAATTCTCTGAAGCTGTCACGTGAATGTCCGTTTAACGGACATCTCTCGAGGTTGGGAGCCAAATTGGCCTAAGAAAGTCTGTTTAACGGACATCCATGTCCGTCAAACAGACATTGGTGAGGCTGGGGGTCATTTTTGACCCTATAAGGTCTATTAAATGGACCTAATGGCTATCTAACGGACATCAGGGTTCCCCAAACCCCTCCAATGCTTCCTACACCCAATCTAACAGCATATTCACTCAATATCTCCCAAATTCAACTCCTCTAGTGCCAAATCACTTCATAACAACTCAAACATCAAATTTATCTCACAACATTCTCAATTCTCAACTCTTTTGGTACATCAAAACCATAATTTTCTATCATTCATCATAGTTGTCCCATACACAAATCCTATGCAATATCATAACTTGTAACAAACATATTTTTCCATTCTGATGTCCAAAAATTACAAATTTTATATCGTTGGAAAGTTAAAAAGATCATCTAAAACTTCTAAGAAGACAATTTTTACCAATTCTACCTAGATAATTCCAAAATTTCCCTTGAATTTAGAACACAATCCTACCCTTATGAAAATTGGAAATAGCAATGTAAAAATTTGAAAAGCCATAAACAACCATAATGCATATGTATTTCATTCGCATCAAAATAAGAGATTTACAATGCTTTAGCCGGCATTTCGAGCCACCTTACAACATAATCCAAAATACAAACTTTGCAAAACAATAATTTCTCAAAATGCAACTAAAACACTGTCTTACAAATTCTAACTTCAAAAGATTAAAAGAACTAAAGTGCAAAGTGAAGTGATGCCTTAACGCTCAACTCGATCGCTTGATATCTTGCTCATCGCCTGTGGGCGGGAAGGAGTGGGGGTGAGCTTAACGCTCGTGGGTAACACTTTTATAATCGTTAATAAACAAAAACCATTGAAAACCTTCATAATCATAGCAATTTCTCACAAAAATCCATAAAACATATATTTCTCATCTTTGTCAAACCAATTCACATAAGTCAAGCATTCCTCAAACTTGTCACCACATGTAAACACATAAACACATCAAAATGGTTTGGGCAGGTCCATAAACATCACGCATTACACATTTCCACATGATGGTCTTGTGTAGTCGTAAACTTGAGGAAGTCTATAAAGGAGCTCCGTGCCACTAGCGAGCAGGCGAAAGAAGCCTTAACTTGGTCAACTAGCCCGTGACAATTCTTAGATGGACTACATCAAACCCACATAACATGTAATTCATGAACTGAAAATATTTTGCCCAAATGGAACATTTTTGAAAACTTGTTTTTCATGAACATGACATGTTTCACATACATTCCCATCATCATTTCACAATTCAACAACCACATTCCTATACCAAGCATAAAAACTATTTTTTAACTTAGTCAAAATCAACAAATACAACAATTGCAAAGGAATTAGAATTCATTTCCAAAATTCACACACAACATCATATGGCAAGTTCTCAATCATTTAAAGAACAATAAATGCTCATTTATGAGGTAGTTGGAAAAATCATTAATTCCATTTATTTGAAGAACATTTATAGCTTATTAACTGAAGTATAAAAATGTAACTTACCTTAGTTTCCATGCTTGAAAACCTTGCTCAAATTGCCTCTACTCTTGCTCCTCTTGTCTCTTTTGATTTTCTTCAACATTGACCCAAAAATCCCAAATCAATAGGAATCCAAATTGGACAACCCAAAAAACCAAATGCATGAAATTGATCCTAGATTACTTATACCCATACATTTCCTAAGCTCTTTGAACTAAAACCCTTCCAAAAATCCAAATATTTAAAACACAACTTAACTTGAATCTCCACCAACCAAAGGATTTCTTGGCTCTAATGGTAGCTTTAATCTTCCTCCATCTTTTTCCTGCTTGAACAACTTCAAAAATCACTCTTGAAGGCTAAGAAAAATCAAAACCTAACCTAACTCTCTTCTCTTTCTTTTCTTTTCTCCTTACACAACACTCTCTCTCCTCTCTTCTCTCTAATTTCGTTTTCCCTTCTTCTTCAATGTAAGACCACCTTTTTTTTTCTCTCTTTTATACCCTTAATGAAAGCACAAAGTCCATTTTGCCGTCACTTAAGAGCCTATGTTGTTTCATCCTTAAGTGACATGCCTAAAATGCCCTTTATGCTAACACTCCTAACACTTTAATTTAATACACCTATGTTACAAAATCCCATTAACATTAGCATGCTAATTAGCTCCAACATACGTTAATCTATCAAGACCCCAAAATAAGTCTAATCATGTTAATCAAATAAAAAAAATTCAGGGGCCAACACTTCAGTAACATATTGAGAGATTGAGTCGATAGCAATATGATTAGGTTGGGTAATGAGAATTAATAACCTAATAAATCACATAAACATCAAATCGGTAATCACACGAAGAGAGATCTTGTTACCAAGGAACTAGCTTAAGACTTTTTGAATTCTTTTGTTTGAGGAATTATTTCCCTTTCTTGTGATTGTGTTATCCAATTATAAGAAATTACTTTAAAAAATAAAGAGAGAGAGAAGGAAGTTATGTACAAAGTAGAAGACACATCAATTTAGACATCACAAGGCAACCATGAGGAATCCAAAAAGTTAAATGTCAAAAAGAGATAGAAAGAACAATGATGGAGGAAATATATCATGGGGAATAAAGGACCCTTGTGAACTTTAATGAGACATAATTTGGTCGGGGAAGTAATCATCCTTATTTGAAAACTTACAATTTAGGGTGGCGAAACCACCCAAATTTCTTTGGATCTAACAACAAGAACTCAAATGGGAATTCAAACCTACCAGGATTTCAGCAAGATGATTCTATTTCATGGGATTTGAAATTGGACAAGATCATAAGTCTGGATGAGGCCAAGAAAAGGCTAGAAAGGAAGTTCGAAGAAGTGGTGGAAGATCATCTATCCTCTATTAATAGCCTAAAGGTTCAAATGGGCTAGCTTACCCATGAATTCTATAAGAGAAGTGTGAAAAGCTTCTGAGCAACATGAAAGTAAATCCAAGAGAGCAATATAAGGCTATCACACTTAGGAGTGGAAAAGAGCTAGAAGAACTAATGGAAAGACAAGTTGAGACCCACCTTGTATAAGACCAAAAGAAAAAGAAAAAGGATGACGAAAAGAATGAGGACCCTGCCTATACTCCTCCAACTTACTCACCGAAAACACCATTCACACAAAAACTTTAAAAGAACAAATTGGATGTGCCATTTATAAATTTCATGGAAAAGCTAAAGAAATGCAAATTTAGTTATCTTTTGTGGAAATGTTGAAATACAGGTCCAAGTACGCGAAGTTCGTTAAATATATATTATCATATAAGCAGAATTGGGAAGATGACCAAACGGTAACCATGACATAAAATTGTAGCTCCTTAATTACCAACCATATGCCCTCAAAGTTAAAAGATCCAAATAGCTTTATGATACCCTATTTAGTTAGTAATTTAGAGATTTCGAAATGTTTATGTGACTTAGGCGTAAGTATAAACCTTATGCCTTTATCAATTTTTTGGAAACTGGGTCTAAAAGATGTGAATCTAACATTTATGTGTGCTCATTTGGCAAATTAATCAATAAAGAAATCATTACGTTTGGTAGAGAATGTGCTTATAAAAGTTGACAAGTTTATAATTCCTATGGACTTTTTCATGTTAGACTTTGAAGAGGATCAAAATTTTCCACTATTTATTGGTATACCATTTTTTAATACAGGAAAAACTTTGGTAGATGTCCATGAAGACAACCTCATCCTTCAGATTGGAGATGAACAAGTGAAATTTATCATGAATAAGGTATTAAAGAATCCAAAAGAGGGTAGATCATTCATGAGAACTGATGAAGTCAAATATTTAAAGGAGCAAGAGGAAGAAGAACATATGAAAACGAAGATTGATTTTGAAGAATATAAGGAAGTCTCTATTCAAGAAGCTGAAGAAAAAGAGAACAAAGAACAAAGGATATAGGAGACAAAGGATATATGGCAAGTCATAACGCTACTAAAATAACTAGATTAAAACTATAGCTAACGGTAAGTCTAGGTCAATCTCACAGAGATTAATTCTAATTACTTTCTTAAATTATCTTTATAAGTAAAACAGGGGGTTTTGGCTTTAAGCAAATTAGAAAACAAAGTAAAATTGAATCTATAAAAACAAATCAAATTACACAGCAACAAAATAATAAATTGATGAATAACTTGAAATCTGATTCTTTGGTTTAATCTTGTCCTAACATAATTTCACAGATGTCTTTGAATTATCACCTTTACACCTCTCTTAAGACTATTGATCGTGAACTAACAACAAGTTCTGTTAATTCCAGTTTTTCCTTAGGTTGTAGCTAATCAAGAAGAGCTTGTTAATTAACCTTAACTATTTGGCTCTCTAAGTTTATCTAGACAACTGCATTATAAGTGAGAAAAATGGACCAATCTAAGAAATAATCTTACAAGCTCAAATTATTTAACTTATGCTACGTTATCTCTAACAATTTAATACCGTTAGCTGCCACAGATGACGTTCATTATGACTATTACATATCACATCCAAGTTCTAGCTATGGGTTTCCATAAAAAAATTGATTTAATATAGCACTAAAATCATTCTCATATAATACCTAATCAACCCATACAAGATAACGTAAACAATTCGAAAAGAGGCAATGAAAACGATATATAACAACAACCTGCTTAATGTGCTCCTTAACCTCTGATAACTTGCATTTTTTTCATGTTAATTCTCTATGTTTCATGTTCTTTTGGTAGGCTTTTGTGATGCTTTGCTTGCGTTTCTTTGGTAATTTATATCTTCGTATGTTTTAGGTGTCGAAACACAAAGTGACGCAATTTAGGGTGAAATTGACAAAATGGAAGCTAGAGACATTTTAATTGTCCAATCCATTAGCTACGGGAGGAAACTAGAGGCAAATTAAATGGGAAGCAAGGCATCGCATAAGGCCAGTCACGCAATCAGCCAAGGAATAATGAATTGGGCAGCGACAGCTGAAGGGCAAGCAAAATAGAACACAACAAATTAAAATGGCAAAGGAATTCAAGAAGCGAGGGTGACGCACAAGGAGAATCAACAGTAAAGAGAACAAGCAAATGAGATACGCGTAACAATTAGCTAGACGGAGACAGTGACGCAAATTAAATGGGCCATGAAGAGATATATTAACGCAAGGGCTGGTGTGAGTTACAAGAAAGGGGCCCACTTTTCTTTTAAATAATAAAACCTAGGAGCAAAAAGAAGGATTGACGGCGTGACTGGAGAAGAGCTGGTAGGAAGAGAGTCTTGAGTGAAAAATCATTACAATAGTGAGAGGGCTGGACTTAGGGCCCACTTTAATTAATTGAAAGGAGACAAAAAAAACCTAGGGACCTCATATATGCGTGGACGGCAACTTTAAAAAGGGGATATCGATTTTTATTGGGGGATCAGAGAGGCGCAAAGAGTGGAATAAATTAGCGCTGGAGGAGAGTGGATGACAATTTTCGGAGAATGGCGGATTGACGGCAGATTGATTACAACAGTGGGCACACAACACAGAGGAGCAAGAGTGAAGACCAGCAACAACAGCTTTAGGGAAGGTTTAATTCCGTTTTTAGTTTGTTAATTTCAGTTTTATTAGATAGTGAATAGTATTTTGTGTAGTTAAGTTTTTAATCTAGTCAGGGTACTTTACGTTTGATGCATGTAGTTCGTGAGACTCTCGTGGTTTAATTGTTTTCGTGAATTTCTTATGTTTATTTAATCTC
>JANZLX010190235.1:0-11686 GCA_025531955.1 Erythroxylum orinocense
AACAATTACGGATTATATCGAAATTCTAGCAATGGGATTCAAATTAACGATTCAATGAATGCATTAAAATCATCAATCTAAAATACCCAAAGGGTTCATACACAAATAATCGAATAATAACGAAAATCCGGTCATCCATACACAAATACCCAAATCAATTAAAATAGGATAACACAATCAATTCCTAATGAGAGAAAGAAACAATAAAATAAAATAAAAAATACTTAACGCGGGTCGTCGGCGTCGATTTTACCTCCGAACCGGTATTGAGATGTTTAACCCTTCATGGATCTTTCTCAATAAAAATGCTTCAACCCCATTTCAATCCCTAGCCACAAACCCCTATTTAACTCCTTCAGCCCTATCTGTTGCTCTCCTGACGTTTGCTGTTCCACCGACTGCCTTCAACCCTCCAGCTGCAGCACCTTGCGTCCATACCGAATCTCACGCCTGCATCCAGCAGTTGCCAATCGTCAAGCCATCGCTCGCAACAGGCGCAAAGTTGCTCCTCGATGAATATTTATTTTTCTAGTCGTTCACTGTAGCTCCCTATTTCGTCGCACACTCTCCTTGTATTTATTGTGTGTTTATTGCCCTTTTTTGGGCTTCTCATGCGTGGCTTGTCTTTGTGCGTGTATTTTTGTTCATCTCCTTGGGTCACGCCGACCTCGACAGTCCAGCTGTCTCTTGGCTATTGATTTTTTTAATTGTCCCCATTAAAACCCTCTCATCTGTTGCGCCGCAATCCTCACTATTTTATTTCACTTTGTGCGATTCTTCTGTTGTTTCTTCAAAAGAAATGACGCTGGCGTTTCAAGAGCCAAATTTGCGTCATCCGAGCCTCACATCAATGCCAGCTTTATTCTTTAATTTCGTGTCTCCCGTATGCGTGTAGCCCCCTGATTAATTTACGCTTGTCCTTTAATTTGTTGTTTCATGTTGATTCCCTTGTTACCTTGCGTGACTTGCGTCCAACCTCCCAGCGCTCCACAACTGTCCTCTCCATTCATTTAATCTTGTGCCTGAGTTATGTGTGCTCTCCACTTCCGTAACTGCCTTCATTTTCTTCTCCACGTGTTGCCTCCTTGAGACTTTTTGCCTCCAGAACAAATGGGTTTGAAAGCTTTGATAGATGATCTGCAACCATGTTCTCTGCTCCCTTCTTGTCCTTTATCTTCAAATCAAATTCTTGAAGGAGCAGTATCCGCCGTATTAGCCTTAGTTTAGCTTCTTTCTTTACAAGTAGGTACCTAATAGTGGCATGATTTGAATAGATAACTACTTTGGAACCAACTATGTAGGACCTAAACTTGTCCACCTCAAACACCACAGCTAGGAGTTCCTTTTCAATAGTCGCATAATTCAATTGTGCATTATTGAGCATTTTACAAGCATAATAGATAGCATGAACTACTTTATCCTTGCTTTGCCCAAACACAACTCCTACAACAAAATTGGAGGCTTCACACATAATTTCAAACGGTAGAGACCAATCCAGAGGTTGAAGAATTGGAGCAGAAATTAAGGCTTCTTTTAACCTGTGAAAAGAATTCAAAAAGGCATCATCAATCACAAAAGGGACATCATTATTCAATAGACTTGTCAAAGGTTTAGCTATTTTAGAAAAAAGCTTTGATAAATCTTCTATAAAAACTGGCATGCCCCAATAAACTTCTAACTTCCATAACTGAGGTAGGTGGAGGCAAATTTGATATCACTTTATTCTTAGCCTTGTCCACCTCAATCCCTCGATTACAAACAAGATGACCAAGTACTATCCCTTCTTGCACCATAAAATGGCACTTTTTCCAGTTTAATACAAGGTCTACTTCTTCACACCTGCTCAAAACTTTGCCAAGGTTAGATAAACAAGAATCAAATGAAACCCCATATACTGAAAAATTGTCCATAAAAACTTCCATAGTTTCCTCAATGAAATCAGAAAAGATTGCTATCATACACCTTTGAAAGGTAGCAGGGGCATTACGCAGAACGAACAACATCCTTCGATAAGCAAAGGTACTATAAAGCATGTAAATGTCATGTTTTCTTGGTCATTAGGGTGAATAGGAATTTGGAAGAAACCATAATACCTTCCAAATAACAGAAGTAATCGTGATTAGCTAGCCTCTCTAACATTTGATCAATAAAGGGTAAAGGGAAATGATCCTTACATATGGCTTTATTTAATTTCCTATAATCTATACACATTCCTATTCATCCTATAATCTTTATAGTTCTAGTTGGAATCAGCTCATTATTATCATTTCTTACCACTATCTTACCTTCCTTTTTAGGGACACAATGAACCGGGCTTACCATGTACTGTCAAAAATCGGATAGATAATTCCTGCAGCTAGAAGTTTGAGCACTTCTTTCTTCGCGACCTCCTTCATATTTCGGTTGAGCTTTCTTTGGTGTTCCTGAGCTGGCTTTGCATCTTCCTCCAAATTATCGAATGCATACAAAATGCTGTACTTACTCCCTTCAAGTATGAAATTTGGTAGCCAATTGCTTTCCTATACTCTCTCAAAACCTTCATTAATTTTTCAATTTGCGTAGTACTCAAATTCGCATTAACAATAACTGGATAAGTACTATTGGGTCCTAAAAATTCATACCTGAGATTGGAAGGTAGGGGCTTTAGTTCAACAGTTAGTGGCTCTTTTTGTTTCAAATCTAGTGTAGTGATCTATTCTGCCTGCACAGGATGTGCGCTCCTCTGTCAAGGTTGTGCTGCTAGCGTCTGTAGTAACTCTAAAATTTCTGGCTGATGGGTTTCTGTTGAAATTGAATGCACTAGAAAATTTTCCAACAAATCATCAGGTTTAGACTTCGTAAATTGATTTCTAACCTCCTCATTAACTCTATCAACCCTAAGACATGAATTCTCCATCATCTTTTTCCTTAATTGCCCTTCCTAAATTAAATTCAACTTTTTCCTCCCCAACTTTCAATTTCATTCTCCCATTCATGACATTTATAATAGCTCCAACAGTAGCAAGAAAAGGTCACCCTAAGATAATGGATATTTTTTTATCTTCTTCCATCTCTAAGGCCACAAAATATACTGGATAAAGAAATTACCTACTTTCAATGGTATACTTTCTAAAATACCTTAAGGGTATTTGATTGACCTATCATCTAGTTGGATGGAAATTGTAGTAGGCTTAAGTTCTCTTATATCAAGCTTTTGACATATAGAAAGAGGTCTGAGACTTACACTTGCACCAAGGTTGCATAAAGCCTTATCAATGTTTATGCTTCCGATTTGACAAGGAATAGAGAAGCTTTCGGGATCCCTCAACTTGGTGGTATCTTATTCTATAAAATAGTGCTAGACTCTTCCGTCAATGCTACTGTTTCATACTCCTCTAACTTCCTTTTATTTGACAATATTTCCTTTAAGAATTTTACGTAGGTTGGCATTTGTGTGACAGCTTCCATGAAGGGAATATTAATGTATAGCTTCTTGTGAATTTCCAAAAATTTCCCAAACTGTTTATCCGGCTGAGCCTTCTGAAAAAGTTGTGGGAATGGGATGGGTGGCTTGTATGGAGGAGGTGGAGTGTATTTTTCAGTTTCAGCACCTTTTTGTTCATTCTAGACAGGCTGTACAGCTGGGACAGAATCGAATCTTTCCTTGCTTGCTACTTCCTTTCCACCATCAGTTCCAAGACCTTTCCACTTCTCAAAATCACTGCATCGGCAGTTTCTTTAGGATTTTCTAGTCGTGCAGGCGATTTACCCTTATCCCCTCCTGATGTACTAGCTTGTTAAGCAATCTTAGTCTCCAGCATCTTGTTGTGTATGGCAAGTTGATCTACCTTAGAACTAAGCTGTAGGATCAGTTCCACCATGGGCTCCAAAGTTGGTTTCTGCTCTTGAGCTTATAGGGGTTATGGAGGGGCTTAAAGTTTTGCATTTTGGAATCCTGGAGGACCCTTATTGAAGTTTTGTTGTTGGGTTGGAAAGTGAGGTTGGTTTTAAGGGTGGGAAGAGTAATAAGGCTGGTTTGAGAAATTTAGTGGTTGTTTGGGTTGTT
This sequence comes from Erythroxylum orinocense, assembly GCA_025531955.1. Taxonomy (NCBI): domain Eukaryota; kingdom Viridiplantae; phylum Streptophyta; class Magnoliopsida; order Malpighiales; family Erythroxylaceae; genus Erythroxylum; species Erythroxylum orinocense. The sequence goes on from JANZLX010190235.1 coordinate 4,046, forward strand.
AGGACTAAGAGAAATTAGGGTGGCTCCTCCACTTAGGATTGTATGTGTTAGAGAAGGCTCCTCCTTGCAGTTTGGGTCCATAGTTACGTACTAGATTAGCTTGCTCAATAGCAATGTTTTGTGCATAAGCCTGAAAATCATACATGGCCTGTGCAAATTGCTACAATTCATGCACAGGATATGCGCTACTTGCTGCCATCACATTAACCTTATCCATCTTATCCATTCTCTTTGTCAAGGCCTCAAATTTAGCATTCATTATGGATAACGCATTAACCTCAAACATTCCTGCAATTTTCTTAGTCTCTTGCTTTAAATGCCCCGGGCTCCCAATCCATTGGTAATTATTCTAAGCAATCCTTTCTAGGAGTGCATGAGCTTCATCTTCAGTTTTTGCTATAAAATCTCCAACTACAGCTGCATCTATAGCACTTTTCATAACCGGAGAAAGTTTGGTGTAGAAAATCTGCACAAGCATCCATTTCTAAATCCTATGGTGGGGGCATTTTCTTTATAGCTCCTTGAATCTCTCCCATGCTTCATACATAGATTTGTCTTCTCTCGGTATGAAGGAATGCACTTCACCCCTCAATTGTGCGGTCTTTTCTGGGGGAAAGTACTATGTTAGGAAGTCTTAGGATAACTCTTGCCACTTAGTTATAGAACCTGAGGGTAAAGAGTAGAGCCATTCACTTGCACGATCCCTCAAGGAAAAAGGAAATAATATGAGGTGAATTGCATCATCAAATACCCTATTATACTTCAACATGCTACATATCTGAATGAACTTCTCCAAATGAACGTGGGGATTTTCTGAAGGGTTGCCTCCAAATTGGGACTGTTGGACCATTTGCACAAGTCCGATCTTCAGTTCAAAGTTATTAGCTGTAATTGGAGGTGTCGCGATGCTCGATTGGTAATTCTCAAAGTTCAGTATTGCATGGTCCCGCATTGTTCTTTAATTTTGCCCACCATTCTGCATTTTTTCTGCCATTATTTGCTCACTTATAGTATCAACAAGTTCGGTTTCTATTCACTAGTTACCTCACACAGATTGTGCTCTTTGTTGTTTCATAGCTTTTCATAGCACCTTAGCGGTCTTTTCAATTTTTGGATTAAATAACAAAATTTTTATACTATAAGAATGTCTCATATACAGAAGGAATCACCTACAAATCAAAAATCAAAAAGAATACTCCGAGTGAAGAAATAAACTACGAGAAAAAGTAAATAAAATGAAAAAATAACAAAATGATAATGAAAAATAAATGCCCAAATTAACCAAACAATTGATCGCCTAATATTACCCAAAGGAAAACTACCTGGCAACGGCGCCAAACTTGTCTGAGGCCCCGCAAGTACGGATCACGCAAGTAAATAGGAAAGTAAGAGTATCGATCCATATGGAGTTACTGAAAAATTACTAGGCTAGAACGATTCAATTATTTGGGCTGATTACTTAAATATTGATTATTGAGAAATTAATTAATTAATAAATTGCTAAAACTAATTCGAAAACAAATAGAATAACCACGCAATTTATGACTATAAGGAATAAATCAGATATGTAAAAGACTAGTTGGAAATTGGTTTTGTGATCGACTTCTATTTATTCTCTTCTGTTTTATTCGATAAACATGATCCCTAAACTTTGAAGGAAACTTGATCTAAATTATCTATGATTCTCTATCGATATGTCAAAGAAGTATCGTAGTTAAAATCAATCCCGACTATCGTGGCTTATGAAATTATCTAAAACCCATTAAAATTTTTATCTGGTTGGTAATTCCTCTCGCGGATTTTTGCCTATATCTAGGTCTAAACCTACAAGTTCTTAATTTTGATTTTTCACTACCAATTTTCAGCTTTCAGTTCTTCAACCGATAATTTCAACATAAATCATGTGAGGCCTAACATATAACAAGAACAATAATACATAAAACATGAATCAATAGCCACGAATCAGTTTTATTGAATAAAATCCAAAATCGAATCATATAGAAATTCGAAAACTACTACCCATCTTTGAAACCTAACAAGAAATCTACTCAATCATGTTCATGTTCAACAAAATAAATATCAAAGCAAGCATAATAGACATTAGAGGAGTAAGGAATGAAAAACACCTCTAGGTTTAACTTTGAAAACTGCCAACCAATCTGTCTTATCTCATCGTAAGCTTGGAAAAGGGACATAACACACCTGTTTCGCTTGCATTGCACTTTTGTTTGAATTGTCTTAACCTTGTTCGGTAGTTGATTTCAATTCGATTGTATCGACTATGCACTTTTGTTCCAACATTTGGAGTCGGGTCATACCAGTCACATTTAAATATCACACATCGCTTAATTAGCAAAGCAGGGTGTTTAACTTCAAGTATTTCAATAATTTTACCATACTAATCCATCAATTCTCCTTCTATGGCAACTACACTACTTATTGTTGTCATGCTATGCCCATGATATTCTGTATGGTATTTGTATCCATTTATGAAATAGACCGGATACGATTTAATAGTTCGCATAGCTCCCTTTGTAAGATCACAAATGAACTTGTTCTCTGTTGGATTTTCTAAAGCATACATAAAAGAAATTATCATACCATTAATGTATTATGTCATGAGAACACTTAAATATAGTGTTAAACTATAAGAATATTTGTAAGTGAAAACTTACATATCTCTAAAACCATCGAGGAAAATATCTTCCAACTTCTTTATTTATATCATCATGTGTGATGTACGGCATTATCTCACGTAACAATGCCTCATATAATCTAAATAAATTATTATGTATTTCAGTAATGAACAACAAAGAAATTTAAAGCAAGAAATAATCATGTTCAACTTACTACATGAAAGGTAGAACATCTCAACAGATCAATAAAATGTAACTATATGCAGCCTCAATTCTTCTTCTGCTAACATTCTTCTTGTTAGACGTCCATATGTTCGTCCAGGATATGTGAAAATGGACAAATTACCATCAGCATCCCTCGTTCCTACCCCATCGTCATTACGAGGAACTTTTATTTCTCTTGTGTGAACATGCGGCTCAAAATAATGTCCACAAAATGCACTAGCTTCCTCCACCAAATAAGCATTACATATCTATACTTCAACGCTGGCCTTATTTTTCACATTGTTTTCAAGTGATGCAAATACCTATATTGGAGAAAATGGTTATTACAATTTTGTAGTAAAAACATAGGAATATGGTTATTGCAATAATGTTTGTTGACTTACCTCTCAAATGAATACATCCATCGATATTGAACTGATCCAACTAGTTTCGCCTCGTGTGCAAATGCACAGGTATATGCTCCATACAGTCAAAAATGCTTGGAGGAAAATTCCCTTCTAACTTGCACAAAATTACTAAAATTTCCTTTTCTAGTTTTTCCATTTCATCCAACTTGAATTCAGATGATGTTAAACTTTTGAAAAATATATTTAATTCTGTTATTACTTCCTAAACCTTATTTGGTAGCAACTCCCAAAATGCAATTGGAATTAGCCTTTATATAAATACATGAAAATCATGAATTTTCATTCCAAATAGTTTGTACTTCCTCAAGTCCACACACCTAGCCATGTTTAAAACAAAACCATCAGGAAACTTTAGACTTTTCAACCATTCACACAAAAGCTCCTTTTTTTCTCTTTTGTCCAAAGTGTAACATGCTTTCAGATATTTACCGGTGCGAAGATCTTTATGTAACTTATTCCTTCTAAAAAAAAAGTCGCAAATTAGCTCATGATTTTGCATTATCTTTTGTCCTCCCTTCAATGTTCATAATGGTATTGAACAAGTTGCCAAAATTTGTTTTTCTCAAAATGCATCACATCTCTAGATTATTACGTATCAAGTTCATTTTTCAATATGGAAAATCCCAAAATATGCTTTGTTTTCTCCAACCAAAGTTTTGACTAATGCTTGTATTAACTTCATCGACTTCAAATTCTGTTACTTTCAGTAAACCTAATTTATCAATCTCTTGCAAAATCTCTTCACCAGCTTTTAAAGGAGGTGGAGGTGTTTTTACCATCTTATTCTTAATGAACTTATGTTTATTGCTACTAAATGGATGATCTTGAGGAAGAAATTTCCTGTTATTGTCAAACCAACATATTTTTCTCCCATTTAGAAGATAAAATGCATCAGAATCATTGTCACAATAAGGACAAGCCATTTTTTCGGCTGTGCTCCATCTAGAAAACATGGAAAATGCCAGAAAATCACTAATGACCCACATCAAAACCGCCCTCAACACAAAATTCTTTTTTAGAAAGACATCATATGTTTGAACCCCATATTTCCACAGATGCTGCAATTCAGATATCAATGGTTGTAAGAAAACATCAATTTTATGCTTCAGATTTGTAGGCCCTAGCACAATCACTGTCAAGAACATACATGCCTCTTTCATACACATCTAAGGAGAAAAATTATAAGGAGTCACTATGATTGTCCATAATGAATACTGCTGCCTAGATTGACCATAAGATTGGAATCCATCCGTCGACAATCTTAACCTAACATTTCGACATTCAACTGTAAAATCAAGATGGGTGTCATTGAAATGCTTCCATGCCAGTGCATCTAATGGATGACTCATTACTCCATCTTCCTGTTCGGGCTTAGCATGCCATCTCATGTGAGATGCAGTAACATCAGAAGCATAAAGTCTTTGAATTCTCGAAGTTAAATAATACATCCGCTTCTATGGTACTAATTTCTGTTTCATTGAACGCTTTCTAGGTTTAAACCTAGATTGATCACAAAACTTGCACTCTTCTAAGTCCACTTCATCTTCCCAATACAACTTACATCCCAATTTGCTACAATCAATCTTTTTAACAGGCAAACCAAGACCCCCTAATAAGTTTCTTCATATTGTAAAAACTTTCAACCATTGTATGATCAGCAGGCTATGATTCATTGTACCATTCAAGAATTTTATCAAAACTATGATCCGAAATATGTCCTTCAAACTTTATGTTCAATATTCAAGCAATTTTAGACAATTGGATCATTGTCTCACAATTTGATCACAATTCTTGGTCAGCTGACTGTAGTAAGTCAAAAAACTGTTTTGCTTGTGGGTTAGGTTTTTCTTCAAGACTTCCTTATTTTCCACAAAGGTATAATCGGTCCCATCATAAACCATTCCCATATACGGATTTTCAGTTTCTTCCATATAATTTGTTGTAAATCTAATCCCCCCTTATACTCATTTAGGTTGACAGACGATTCTACTTGATTACCCCTTAAGGTGCTAGAAATGTCGAGTTCCCTATGTCGTGTCCACTCAAAATAATTGAGGATAAACCCTTTTCTTAGCAAATGCCCATTAACTTCATTAATAATAAGGAAACATTTGTGTTTGCACTTTTTCTATGGACATCATTTCTTTGGCTCATCCATATATGCAGGTTGAAAACATGCATAATGAATAAAAGCTTCAACTCCCTCAACAAACTCAGGATTAATGAAACCATCAATGGTTTATCGTCTATACTTCTAAGATCTATCTCGAAAACTCATTTATGGACAACTGTTAAATTAAACAGTGATTCCATAGTTAGTATAATTCATGTTATCTAAAACATTCAAAACATCTAAGATAAGACATGTGAATCAAGATCACAAGTTCTCGTTGTGACCCCTAGACTCGTATTTTTTACTGATAAGCCTCACAGTTACTATGGATCACAAGTTATACGTTCAGGTTTATGAGTTGAGATCTAAAATATTTGTAAACATAATATCAAACATATATGTTTGTAATCATATATGTTAGAAGATAATTAATGTTAAAACTCCTATATTAGATATGTACGAGAGTCAAATTTCATAAGCATTCATAAAAATATGAATAATTATTTTAATAAATTTTTTAACATATGAAATTTTAAAAAAGATACGTGTAATAATTTGCACATTAAAAATAAAGAAAAGCTAATCATTTTAGATACCATAAATGAAATAACTTAGATGTCATATCATTATATTGGAAATATAATATAACTCAAACTCATCCTATATTAATTCAATGATAAACCAAAGTTCGTAACACAAAGAAGTTTCACATCATGTAGGCCATTTTAACTAAAAATGCAGGAAGTTCATATGAGAAGTTCAAACTACAAACAAATACCCAAATAAAGGTAAGTTCAAGAAAATGTAGTAAAAAACAAAAACACTAACCTCAACCAAACGGTAGAAGGATCTTCCTGAAGTACGTGAAGGAAGATGATGATGACGAACCTAGAATGAGAAATATAGAAACTGATACAAATGTCGTTCGCCATGTCTGAAAAATCATTGTTCAAATCCATAGTTATAAGGCTATGAATGTCATTTTAATAACTGTTAAAGCTTTTGTTCAATCTCTTTGAAAATATAAGTGCTGCCAACAAATGAGTTCCTACAACCAATTCCCAAAAATGCTCACATTTCACAAATCGGGATATATTAAAACAATTGCCATGAAATATTATAATCAATGAGCTATACGCGGAGCCTATTAAAAATTTGGCAGAATTTCCCCTATAAAATGGACATTCCCCTTTTCAAAGAAGGGTCATTCTTGCAATAAAAATACACTTCTATATCCACCAACAACCACAGCTCAATTTTGGTCTCCAAACTATATGTCTATTCTCAATTGAGTCCACATGCATTTACATCACAAAATCTATAATAATCCAATTCAAAAATCATATATACCATTTTCTAACCCATAAACCCTCATTTATAGTCAATACATCAAGATATTCTCAAATCTAATCAACAATAACTCAATTTAATCAAATTTAATCAATTTCATTCATTTATACAAGAACATATTTTAAAGCATATCTCTAACATAATATTTTTCTAATATTGTAAAGCATATATTGAACTTCTCCCCCAAATTCTATAGGACGGATAAAATCATTTAGTTGAGACATGCATTAGGGAAATTCAAAAATAGCTCTTGAAAGAAATTACTAAGACCTCGAGCACTAAAGGTTAAATGAAGCAAATTTATGTGGTTTGAACAATCACTTATAAGGGTTTTTATTTATCTTATGGCTTATGATTATGTTTAGGCTAACGAACTTAGATATGCTAAGGGGGATCTTCATTGTAATCTTTGTAAACAAGAGGATGAATCTATTAATGATCTTTTGAAAAAATGTAAGTTCTCTTTAACTATACGGAAAAGTTAAAACAATTATGTAACTTTAATGTTTCATATACAATCTAATCAAATGTTGTGAAATGAATCAGTCAAAGAAGAAGGATATGCAATGGTAATATTTTTATTTATAATTTTTTATTTGGAAATGCGATGTATACATAGTAGAGATAAAGAAACTTAATAATTTTTTAAGGAAAACAAAATAATTATAAACTTATCAATGAACTAATGTAACACCCCACTCCCGAGTGACCCGAACCCGATATTATGGGTGATATCCGAGTCTGTGCCCCGCGAGGATGGAGTACTACATTAGTCGGTAAAACTCGGTATACAATTTTTTTTAAAACATACATTGGCCCGGTAAAAACAACGATAAAAACAGTAAGTAATTTAAGCCCATGTGCACAATAAACTATTTCCAGTTATTACAGACAGTCAACACTAATTACA
>JANZLX010190284.1:0-11684 GCA_025531955.1 Erythroxylum orinocense
TACACACAAAGATTGAAGAAAAATCAGGCTCAAATATCCTTCCAACAAGGGTAATATCTCAATGAACAATCTCAAGTTTCATAAACTTAAAGTGCTACTTTATTAACATGCCTCCATTTACTTTGTATTGAAAACATCGAAAGTAAAATTAGTCAATACCGACTATCATAAAAAGAATGGGAGGTATTTTCATAAACTCAAGTGCCACTTTGAAACTTATAAATTCTTTGGAAACAAAAGTTACAAGAGTTGAGTGTGGAAGAAGTTTGAATAGAGAAAAAAAATATCAACAAAATTCATTTATGTAAAAAGGTGGGACGCTGCAGCAAGAGCAGTGTACACCGCGGCGAGCTTCTTGACTTATAAGCTTCACCGCGGTGAAGAACAACAGAATTACCAAAAAATTTTACCAAGTTTGAAAAATGTGTATCATGATGCAAAATTGGCCAACACAAACATATAAAGTGTCAATTAGGAGCACAACAAGAGTAACAAAATAGGAACAACTCCCCCACACTTAGACAACACATTGTCCTTAATGAAAATAAAGCAAACTATAGAAGGCAAGAAAGGAACAAGGTAAGAAAGCATAAAGGGACCATTATTGAAATGTAAAACTACTAAAGAAAGTAAAAACACATTTAGCTACCTACTTTTCTCCCCCACACTTGTTTATTAAAGCAAGACATGAAAATTTTGCATAATTAGTCACAAACCTAAAGTAAATAAGCAAATGGGGGAGAGAAAGAACCTGAAATTCATGAAGGTTTTTGGTTCTCAGGGTAGAGCTTTAGTAGATGGCTATTGATTTTGAGTTTTGCTTTGATTTCTTCATGTAGAAGTTCCACCATACCAAAGCTATGCACTTTAGTTACCACATACGGCCCATCCTAATGAGTGTTGAATTTGCCATGTTTAAAGTGAAACGAGCCTTGTACAACAGGACCTTGTCTCCTTCCTTGAGATTCTTTCTTTGACGAATCTTATCATGCATCAACTTTGTCTTCTCCTTGTACAGGTGAGAGTGTTCATAAGCCTTGAGCCTTAACTCCTCCAGTTATTGCAGTTGGAGTTTCTTCTCCATACCAAAAGACTCCAAGTCCATGTTGCATTGTTTAACCGCCAAATAAGCTTTATGCTCCAACTCCACTGGCAAATGGCATGCTTTGTCGTAGATCGACCGGTAGGGGGACATGCCTATTGGGGACTTATAAGCGGTACGACAGGCCCACAATGCTTCTTCTACGCATAGGCTCTAGTCCCTTTTGGATGGCTTGACTATTTTTTCCAAGATGTGCTTCACCTCTCTGTTTGAAACTTCAGCTTGGCCATTGGTTTGTGTATGGTAAGCAGTGGAGACTTTATGGGTAACTCCAAACTTGGGAAGTAAGTTACCAATGATTCTATTGCAAAAGTTGTTCCCTCGATCAGTAACCACAACTTTAGGGATCCCGAGTCGATAGAAGATGTATGACTTAAGGAATTTGGACACTGCTTGCGCATCATCTTTTCTAGTAGGAACAACCTCTATCCATTTAGAGAAATAGTCAATAGCTAAGAGAATATACACAAGGCCAAAAGACGGGGGAAAAGGACCCATAAAATCTATTCCCTAAGCATCAAAGATCTCACAAAACAAATATGGTTGCTGTGGCATTTCATGTCGTTTTCCTAATCCTCCAAATCGTTGAAACTTCTCACATGATTGGCAAAAGTTATATGAATCCTTAAAAAGAGTAGGCCAAAAAAAACTGGAATCCAAAATTTTTCGAGATGTCCCCCTAGCATTAAAATATCCCCAAAAAACCATTGAATGATAAGCTAATAGTATAGCATCAAATTCCTCATTAGGGACACATTTTCTGATTACCTAATCACTGCACAACCTCCAAAGATGAGGTTCATCCCAAATGTAATGTCGAGCTTTGCTTCTTAATTTTTTAGCCTGTACCTGAGACATAAAAGGACGAGTTAGTCTGGTCATAAGGTAATTGACAATATATGCATACCAAGGTTCTTCGAAAACCGAGGCATATAGAATTGAATCAGGGAAAGAATTGCAAGTCAATTCAGAAGAGTCTACTCCCTATGTGTCTTCTGGTAGCCTACTCAAATGTTCCGCTACATGATTTGCAACATCAACTCGATCCTTTATCTCAATATCAAACTCTTGGAGAAGCAAGGTCCACTGTATCAATCTAGGCTTCGACTTTGGTTTCTTCAAGAGATACCTAATAGCTGCATGGTCAGCAAAAATAATTACATGTGAATTTAGCAAATATTGTCCAAAAATTTCTAAAGCAAAGACCACTGCAAACAACTCTTTCTTGGTTGTTGTGCAGTTGGTTTGAGTTGGATCCAGTGTTTCTGAGGCATAAGCGATGACTCTTGCTAATTTCTCCTCTCGTTGTCCCAGCATAGCTCCTACAACACAATTAGAGGCATGACATGAAAGTTCAAAAGGCAAGTTCCATTCAGGAGCAACTAAAATAGGTGAGGAAATGATTTTTGATTTTAAAGTGTCAAAGGCTTTCCTACAAGAAGCATCAAACTCAAAATTTTCATCTTTTTGCAAAAGCTTGGAAAGAGGCAACCCAATTTTGCTAAAATCCTTTATGAATCGCCTATAAAATTCTGCATGACCTAAGAATGATTTGATATCTCGAACATAGCCAGGATAAGGCAAAGAAGATATGACCTCAATTTTAGCTTTATCAACCTCGATCCCCTTCCTGGAAATCAATTTTAGGTTTTTTTCAATGCATTTTTTTAGAACTTTTGTAAGGCTGAAAAGACAAGTGTCAAAAAATCACCATAAACTGTGAAATCACCCATGAAAAATTCCATGCATTCTCCTATAAATTCATAGAGAATAGCCATCACAAAATGTTGAAAAGTCCCAGGAGCATTACACAAATCAAAAGGCATCCTTCGATAGGAAAAGGTGGCAAAAGGACATGTAAAGGTGGTTTTATCCTGGTCCTCAGGTGCAATAGGTACTTGAAAGTACCCCAAGAAACCATCTAGAAAATAGTAATGTGATTTTCCAGCAAGTCTTTCAAGCATTTGGTCAATAAAAGGCAAGGGGAAGTGGTCTTTTCGGGTGGCATCATTCAACTTCCGATAATCTATACATACTCGCCACGAATTCTACACTCTAGTAGGAATATGCTCATCCCTATCATTTTCGACCACCATGATCCCACTATTTTTTGGCACTATATGTATTGGACTAACCCACTCACTATCACAGATAGGGTATATTATCCCAGCACTAAACAATTTGGTAATTTCTTTCTTAACTACTTTTAAGATAAGTGGGTTTAGTCCTCGCTGAGGTTGTCTCACCGACTTGGAACCCTCATTCAACAATATCCTTTTTGTGCAAATAGCAGGGCAAATCCCAGGTATGTCTGCTAAAGTCCATCCTATGGCTCGCTTATGTTCTCGTAAAACATTTAGGAGTTTTTGTTCCTCAGTGTCGGACAAGGTATTGGCAATTATGACAGGTAATCTCCTTTCCCATTCAAGAAAAACATACTTTAATGTGGTAGGTAAAGGTTTCAATTCAAGCACGAGTGGTTGCAAAATGGAAGGAATCAATTTATGAAGTTTAAGAGAGAATAGATCACTCCCTGTTTCTTCCAATATGGAGTCCGATTCCTGACGATCCGATGTGGTCGCGATCTGCATTGAACTTCCCTGTTATTCTGAAATATTAACAGGATTCCTTTCCCTAAGTTCAAGTGAATATGAATCAAGATCAAAGGAATGCTCTTGCAAGTCAATTTCATGGCATGCATCATCAAAGACAACATCAAGCCTATGAACTCCTAGAAGTAAATAGTCCTCATAGAGGTGTTTCATAGCTTCATACATATTAAAACTTACCTGTTGATCGCCTACCTCCATGGTGATCTTGCCTTCCTTCATGCTAATCATAGTGCTCACTATCCACAAGAAAGGTTGCCCGAGTATTAAAGAAGTATCCTGCACAACTTTAGAAGACATATCAAGTACATAAAAATTAGCAGGAAATGCCAAACCCTTTACCTAGACCAGGATGTCCTCAATGATGCCCACTGGATGCCTAAATGATTTATCAGCCAATTGTAGGATAAGAGATGTGGGTTTTAAACTCTTCACTCCTAAGGATTGATAGATGGATTTTGGCATCACATTAATAGTGGCCCCTAGGTCTAACAGAGCTCTTCCTATAGTTACCTTCCCTATAATGCATGGAATGGTGAAAGATCTAGGGTCTTGACACTTGATAGGGATTTGGGGTTTAAACAAGGTGGACACATTCGAGCTCACTTGGACTCTCTCTTTAGGCCTAAACTTTCTCTTGTTTGCGCACAAGTCCTTAAGGTATTTGGCATAGGCCGGAACCCTTTTTACTAAGTCAACTAAGGGAACATTTACCTCTACTTTTCTAAATAAGTCAATGATTTCCTTTTCATGCTTGATCTCAGTCATACATTTGCTCATTAAATATGAATTTGGAAAAGAAAGGTCTTGAAGATTTACCTCCTTACCTTTGGCTTCATGCTCGTTTGATTTATCATTCTCATCTTTGTTCTTGAAACTTCCTAGAGTAGCTCCTTTGTTTTTGCATGTAGACTTCCTCCCTTTCAATAAATTCTCTTCCTTGGAACTCTCTGATTTCTTCGTTCGCTCCTTAGGTTGAGCGACTTCTTCACTCTCAATATCCTCCTCACATGCTTCCTCTTCTATAGTGCCAAACCTTACTTGTTCTTCGCTTCGAAGAGCGACTGCATTGAGGCTCTTTAGATTCATCACAGTGTTTGAAGGAATTTTCCCATTGCTTCTTGGTTGATTCTCACTCATATTGTTGGACAAATGAGTTGATGTTCTCTGCTTTGGTCTCCGATTGTTCCATTCTTTTCTCCCAAGCGTTAAACCTAGCAGCAGTCTTCGAAGAATCCTGTTGAATGAGATTTGCTATAGCATTGAATTGATTAGTTATATAATTCCTCTCTTCCTTCATCAAAGTCATCATATTGTGGAGTAATTGATTAGTGTCCTCTTTAGCTGGGACCGTTAGAGCTTGTTGTTGGTTGGGAAGCTGGCTATGTGAAGTTCCAGCTCCACCTCCTTGTTGAAACCTATTAGGAGCTCTACCTTCTTCATTTTTCTAACTAAATCGAGGATTAGGCTTCCATCCTTCGTTATATGTGTTGGAGTATGGACCCCACTTCTGATTAGTCCTTCCTGGATACATTGCCGACACCTCTTCATACCTTCCTGGGCATACATTCGATATGTGCATCACCGACCCACAAGTATCACAACTGGGTGCAGTAAGATCCATTGAAGATGATGGGCGATGCACATTCAAGTTCTTCAATTCGGCAGTGATGAAAGATAGCTGCGATGTTATCCTATTCTCTAGTGAATCCACCTTTGATTCCAGACTTTCCATTCTCTTGGCTTGAGCCGTCGAAGCTCCCAGTTTATGCTCTCCTCTGGAATCTCTCACACTGTACTGTTGATGGCTTAGAGCCATCTTCTTAATCAAGCCCTACGCTTCCAACGCCGTAAGGTCAATCAACGTTCCTCCAGATGCCACGTATAGCATACCTCTCTCCTGACTCTTCAACACATCATAAAACTATTGCACCAATTGCTCATCAAGAATTTGGTGATGGGGGCATCTTGATAGTAGGTCTTGGAAGCAGTCCTAATAATCATACGGAGACTCATCATAATCTTGCCTTGTTGAATAAATTTCCTTCCTTATAGATGATGTCCTAGAGGCTGGAAAATACTTCTCCAAAAAGGCTTTCCTCAAATTGGCCCAGCTATGATAGGCATTTGCTACATGTCTTGGGAGGCTCATGTACCACTCCCGTGCCCTTCCTTCCAGGGATAGATGAAACACCTTCCACAAAACTTGGTCCAATGACGCTCCTACTAGCTTCACACTCTGACAGATCATTGACAATGACTGTAGGTCCAACTTCAAAATTAACATCAAAATTAGGGCACGCAGCAGTAAATGGGTCATAGTTAACGTCAGAAGTTGTTGCTTCCCTAATAGTGCTACATCTTTGGTTCTTATTATTCTCTCCTACTCTCTCGTGCTCACCATTTCCTCCATTATCTCCATTTCTAGGTGGTTTGCAGGAAAGTTAGGATTTGGCATAAAGTTGGGGTTTTCAGTCATATTCTCTCCTTCTTATTCAACTACCCTATTTCTCTTTTGTTCTTTCCTCTGTTTCCTAATCTTCCTTAAATGACTCTCAATTTCAGGTTGGAAAGGTACAAGTCTAATTTCCCTAGGCATGCACAAGAACTATCTTAAGAGAAACAAAATTGTAACAAAATTCTTACTCACAATCACACAAAGTCAAATAAAAAGTGAAATGTGATGGATGCAAGTGTATGAGTGTATAGATGCATGTATGAGTGTATGTATGTGTGAAAAGATTGCTAAGTATGGAAAAATCAAAGTATGAAAGTATGCTTTGTTTGTGTTTCTAAATGTATGCTTATGCAAAAGAAAATTTAAATATATACTATGGATAAGTATGAAAATTAAACTATCCAAAATGCAGTGAAAAAGGCAAAGATTCCTATTATCAATGACAAGTAAAGATGACAGTGGCTAACCTATGGAAAACCAATTTCTTGGTTCCACGAGAACGACGCCATTTTGGTCAACTCCGTCGTTCGATCTTAAGATCAGTCCCTTAGAAACCAAGTCAAAAATTAAATTCCAAGGATTGCAATATAGGATGCAACCTCGGGTCGTCTCACTTAATTAGAACCTAGCGAAAAAGGTTTAAGCTATCCTAATTGTCAAAAATGAGAATTAAGTTGATAAAAGTGGAGGTTTGGATCATTGGTATGAATTAAGGAAACTTAACTAAATTAGAAAGGAATGTATGAAAAGTAATTTTTGGATTTTTGGGAAGTTGGAAGTTTAAAATTCAAACAATAATCAAATATGATAAAGTCTTCTTAAAAACGAGCTTAGGCTATCATGGTTCAAAACAAATTTTCAGGGAGTGAAATTCACTAAGTTTTTGATTAACAAACCTTAAAGCACTCTTTAAGTCCAAGGTTTTAATCAATTAACTCCATTTCTTAAAACCTTGTTAAATGCATCTTAGTGTACGAAATGGACAAGTTAATGTAAGTGGTCAATTGGATCAAGCATAATCTCAATATCAAACACAACTAGGCAAATAAAGAGGTCTAATACAATCACCAAAAGACATATATGAAACTTCACATATTAAGCATCAAAGTTCTACATATAACCAAGTCCATAACACAAGACATTGTTCAACACTTGATTAAACTCTAATCAAGCTAATTTAACTACACTGCCATAAACCCTAACTAAAAAATTTACACATATGCAGTTAAACTTGACAATGTAAGATTAACTCCCCTTTAAAGCCCCGGTGAACTCAAGCTGCTATTACATTTTCAAGAGGGATGAAGACCTAGTTGTTCATGACTCCAGAACCTTGCATAAATGCTAAAGCTCTGATGTTATCCATGGTAGGAATAGTGACCGGCGGTGTAATATTCAAATGGGGAGTTACTGAATGATGGTCGCGAATGAAAGGTGGAATGGTTGTCAAGTGTCGGTCCTCCATATAGGCGTCTGCTCTTGCCGAATGTTCTATATTCCCCCTTTAACCTAATTTGGAAAGGTATTTATAGGATGGATCTGGGTCGGGTTGGAATAGTGAGAGAATTTTCCAAATTAAGTATGGATATATGATCGTTCGCTGCGGCGATGAAGGAGCTACACCGCGATGTGCACTTTCTAGATTACTCGATGCGGTAGAGAAATTAATCTACGCCGCGGTGAGATATTGCGTGATGGTGCGTAGTGGTGAGATGATTAGGTTATGCCATGGTGTTCTTTCTTATTGATGCACCTTGGCGTGCGTCATGGAGGTTACGACCTATTGACTCACTGACTCCTTTTGACTCCTGTGTCTCCTACAATATAAAATAACAATTTGCAGTATCAATTATCCTTAGAAAAATTATAATGCAACTAATGTCAATTTGTAAAAAAAATTCTAACAAATTACATAAAAGATAAGGTCATAGTAAGGGAATAAATTAAGCACAAAATCAAGCATTAAGAGTCAAAAAGTATATTAAAAGCTATGAAATATAGCCAATTTATATGATAAACTTGGGCTCAATCACCCTTGAAGTTCCTATAATGGATTTTTTAGAGGGTCTAGAAACTAAAGAACAAACTTTATTCCTAGTGAATTGATTCAGTTCCTCTTGCATAGGTAAAATCCAAGCTTCATCTTAAAGAGCTTCATCAATTTTCTTAGGCTCTATTTCAGAGAAAAAAGCTACATTGGCTTCTCTTCTAAATTTGGACCTAGTTCTGACACCTTCTAAGGTCTCTCCTATAATCAAATCTTCTAGATGAGAACTCTTATATCTTCAATCTCTTTTCAGATCAAGTGTTTCAGGAACATCTTCCACTTTATCTAGAAGAGCATCTGATGGTGACACATCTTCACTATCAACCAAAGGTACTGATAAGGTTTCATTATCAGTATCATCTTTCTTACTTGGTTGAGAACTATCATCAAACTTGACTTGAATAATCTCCTCAACAGCCTTAGAAGTAAGATTGTAAACCCTATAAGCTTTTGAAGATAATGAATATCCTATAAAAATTCCTAAAAAGTTTTAGAGTCGAATTTATCCAGAATTTCATTCATATTCAATATAGCACACTTGCAACCAAATGGATGGAAAAAAAGATATGTTAGGCTTCCTTCCTTTCTATAACTCATATGGAGTTTTCTTCAACAGAGGTCACATAAGTATTCTATTTTGAATATAACAAGTTGAATTCACAGCTTTTGCCCAAAAATACTTAGGAAGATTCATTTCATACAGCATAGTCCTTACCATTGTTTAAATCGTCCTGTTCTTCCTTTCTACAACTCCATTTTATTGTGAAGTTCTAGGAGCGGAGAAATTATATAAAATTCCATTCTCTTCACAAAATATTCTGAATTTCTCTTTCTCAAACTCACCACCATGATCACTTCTAATTCTAGCAATAGAAATTCCTTTTTCATTCTGTAACTTTTTGGAAAGCACTTTGAAACACTTAAAAGACTTGTCCTTAAGTGATAAAAATAATTCCAACAAAATCTAGTGAAGTCATCAACAACTATGAGACCATAATTCTCTCCGCCAAAACTTAATGTCCTAGCTAAACCAAATAAATCCATATGTAACAACTCTAGAGGTCTAGATTAAGTTACAATATTCTTAGAAGAAAAAGTTATTTTAACCTGTTTTCCTTTATGACAACTTTCACAAAAGAAATCCTTGTTAAAAATTATTTTTGGTAGTCCTTTTACCAAATCATGTTTAATCAACTTGGAAATATGTTTAAAACTAACATGACCTAGCTTTTTGTGCCAAATCAGTTTTTCTTCATCAGTTGATATAAAATAAGAAATGTTTAACTTTGCAAATCTTCTAAATTGATTTTGTAAACAATGTTTCATCTTTTGGTGGAGAAGAATATGGAACCATCCTTGTTTTTGACACATAAGAATTTTGATTAAAGGATACTTCAAAACCAGAATCACATAATTGATTGACAGTATCAAGTTGTGTTTTAAACCATCAACTTGCAAAACATTATTAATAGATGCAAAAGAAACTTTACTGATTTTACCGATTCCAATTATTTTCTTGCTGGTTATCACCAAAAGTTACCGATCCTCCCTTCTTATATTGAAGATCTAGGAACATAGACCTTCTTCCCGTCATATGTAGCAAGCATCCACTGTCCAAATACCATTGGTGCTAGCTGCTTCTTCCAAGGAAGGAGTTCTGTAGTGGATATTATATGTTTCTTAGGTACCCAGATTTTCTTAGGTCCTTTGGGATTAGTCTTAAAATGATTCATAGAGTGATGATAACAAGGCTGATGAAATTTCTTCCTATAAGAAACAAAATTCTTTTTATACTAATTATTGTTTTTAGCAAACCCTAACCCAGTCTTATTATTAAGGTGTCTGTATCTTCCTAACATGTCATTCATCTTTCTCGTACTTTCAGTGAATGTTGATAGATCAACTGAAAGAATATTGATCCTTTGTTTCAGCTGATTGATCTCCTCAGATCTACCTATAGCTACTTTTTTCTTCATCTCGTTTACTTGTTTCTTCAGGTAGATGTTTTCCCTCTCTAACACTTACGTGTTCTTTAAGTTTTCTACAAAATTTTTCTTTAACAACTTATACTGCTTAAGTATTGCATGAGAATCTTCTGATACTTCTAAATATATATCTTGCAATTAACTAAAATTTGAGGTTACCTCCTCGTCACTTTCTCTTTAAACTACTAGGCAAATTTTAGCTTGTAATGATGCCTCTGAATCAGTATCTGATTTGGACAAATCCAAATCTTGTCAGGTTGCCATCATGCTCTTCTTATTTTCTCTATTCTTTTTTGGTTTTCTTTTCAACAGTGGACATTCAAACTTATAGTGTCCAGGTATGTTGCATTCGTAGCAAATGATAGATGTCTTCTTGTTCTTGACTTCATCTTTGCTATTATTCTTGAAAGTTCAAGAAAACTCTTTGTTTCCTTTTACTTTCTTCTTCCACATGCGTTTGATTTTCCTTGAGATAAAAGATAATTCTTCTTCTTCTTCGCTCGAATCTTGTTTTGATTCACTGGAGTCTTCATTTTTGACTTCCTTGATCTTAAATGCTTTTGACGATGAACTTATATTCCACTAAATCTTGTAATTCTTTTGTCCAGCCTTCAATGCTATAGACTTATCCCGTTTGGTTTATCTTCTGCAGTGAGTTCCACTTCATGTATCTTCAAGGATCCAAGCAATTCATCAAACTTTAACATACTCAAGTCTTTGGCTTCTTGTACGACGGTGACTTTTGGTCTCCATCTTACTTGTAGGCTTCTGAGAATCTTTTGAACATGATTTTGATTATTATAAACTCTCTCGAGAGCTTTAAGTCCATTGGCGATAGTTTGAAATTGTCCAAGCATCTGAACGATAGAACCTTCTTCCTTCATTTTCAATAGCTCACACTGGTGTACAGGAATGCTTATCTTGGATTCCTTTACTTGGTTGGTGCCTTCTTGTGTAATGGATAGAGTATCCCACATCTCCTTCACAGTGTCGCATCCGTGAACTTGATCGTACTCACTTCTGCTTAGGGTACAACTTAGAAAGAACTTGGCCTTTGAATTCAGTTGGAATCTTGTTTTTTGATATGCTATCCATCTAATTCATGGAATAACATTTCCTTCATCATCTACCAGTGTATACGGTCCATTCCCTATAATTTCCCAAAGTGGCGATGCTATCGCCTGCAACCAAATACAAAAGATTTTCACTCCCGTTAAAAAAACTAATGTAGTAGCGGTAAGCGGGTATCGTTCCCACGAGGAATTTTTACGATTATGGAAACTACAAACTCAAATGGCACAAATAATAAAAAAGGGGGGTTTTGGTTACTTACGGCAATGATAATGAAATTCAAAAAGGAAAATCGCAAACTGAAATAACAATTAAGTCTGAAAAGTCAATAGGAAAAAAATACCTTGGTTTCGGTCACCGATGTTACCATGCTATTATGGATCCTTGACAAAAATTGTAATTATTAATGAAC
>JANZLX010190326.1:0-11680 GCA_025531955.1 Erythroxylum orinocense
CCCAAGCTAACTTTGTTGGGTTCATAAGAGATTACCACCAAATGCCAAAGCTTAACTAAAGCCTTATTATTAGGCCATGGTCTAAGGCTACATCAATATGAATAATGCTATGGTAGAATATATTAAGTGAAAAGGGATGAAAATCATTTTAAAACATTATTTTACTAACATTATATGTACTAATCAGATCGTATGCAAATGCAGTCCTAAGTTCTTTTGAAGATCCTGAGAAAATTTTAGAACAGGCAGTACTTGAAATGATTGATGACTTGACAAAGATGTATCAGGCCACAACACAAGTAAGCATCAGGCTCTAGCATACTCTTTTCTCAATTTTTGGTTCTTCATGGCTTTCCCTCTTGCACTTTTGGAAAGCCACCAAAGAATCATTAGAAAAGAGGTGTCAAGGTAGATCACAATAAATTTTTTTTCTGGAGTGTCTTTCTTAGTCTCTGTGGACCCATTATTATATCTACAAACAACTGTGAGTATCGTGATACTAAAACAACAGGAATAAGTTTCAGCCTCAAGTCCATGTTGCACAAACTACTAACACAGAAGATGATTTCATCAGATGGCATCACAAGCTAGGACATCCAAGTCATCGAACTCTGAAACAAATTCTGAAAACCTGTAATGTGAATCTTTCAGTTAATGATAATTATATATATGAGGCTTGTCAATTTGAAAAATCAAAACAATTACCATTTCCTCATTCTACTTCTCATGCCTCTACACCTTTGGTATTAATGCACACTGATTTATGGGGACCCTCTCCTACTCAGTCCTCGAATGGTTATCGATATTACATTCATTTCTTGGATGATTTCAGTAGGTACACTTGGTTTTATCCATTAAAACATAAAGGAGAGACTGTAAGTGCCTTCAATCATCTTAGAGCCTTCATTGAGAATCAATTTAACACACGTATTAAAGCTGTTCAGTTTAATAATGGTTCAGAATACAAACCTCTCATACCTATTGCACAAGCCGCAGGAATTAATCTCAGATTTACTTGTCGATACACTTCCTCTTAAAATGGACACGCAGAGAGGAAACACATGCATATAGTAGAAACAGGCTTGACCTCGTTAGCACAAGCAAAGATGCCACTTATGTACTGCGTCGATGCCTTTCAAGCAGCTATTTTTCTGATAAACAGATTTCCTACTTCAATTTTAGAGGGTGCATCACCATTGTTCAAATTATTTAAAACACAACTAGACTACAAAACTATACAACCATTTGGATGTGCCTGATACCCATGCTTAAAGCCATACAATCATCACAAAATCCAATTTTACAGTAAAAAATGTGTATATCTTGGATTTGCATCTCAACGGAAAGGCTATAAATGGTTAAATGCTTCTAGGAAATTTTTTATATCAAGACATGTTGTATTTGATCCATCCTTGTTTCCCTTTGTCACATATTTTTTGAACCATCAAGTTAAAATGTCCGAAACAGATGGTGGTATGCCCCTCATAGTTCACAAATCAAACCTGTCTGTATCTTCTACCTCACCTCCAGAACAAGAGCCACCTGTTGTTAATACCACACCTGCTCATTCTAACTCTCCACCTCGAGACATCTCACCTATCATCAATTCAACCGATCTTTCCTCAACAAACATACCTGTTGCTCCATTCTCTCAAGAAAATTAAGCACTTTCATCGTACCAACTTAATCAACATCCAATGACGACAAGGGCCAAAGATGGCATTTTCAAACCTAAATATCCCTTCACCGGACTTCTTCATTCTGAATACCCAATTTCCTTGACACGCATAGCTGAACCAACTTCTGCGTAAGATGCACTTACATACTCTCACTGGCGGCAGGAAATGGTGAATTAATTTAATGCCTTATAGCAAAACAAAACATGGATTTTGGATTCATACAACGGTACATAGCAGCTTATCGATCGTAAATGGGTGTTCAAAAATAAGTTCAAAGCTCATGGATCTATCCTGAAACACAAAGCTCAGCTGGTTGCAAAGGGTTTCCAACAAGCCATTGGAATTAACTATAGGAAAACATTCAGTTTGGTGATCAAACCAACCACCATTCGTGTTGTACTGACAATTGTTGTTACTTTTTAGTGGGAAATATGGCAGCTCGATGTAAACAACGCATTTTTAAACAGTTTTCTTCTCGGAGACGTTCATATGTGACAACCCGAGGGATTCATTGATCAGCAATGACCTCGCAAGCACCCCGAGCTTGGTTCGATCGTCTACATCTCACCTTATTACAATGGGGTTTCACAAATTCCAAAAGTAACATCTCTCTGTTCTTGCTTCAAACGGGTACCCCACTGTGTTTGTGTTAATATATGTTGACGATATTCTCTGTTCTTACTTCAAACGGGTAACCTCACTGTGTTTGTGTTAATATATGTCGACGATATTCTAATAACTAGAAACAACTCTGCCTACCTGAACTCCTTTGTATAGAGATTGAATGCACTATTCTCTCTCAAGTATTTAGGACCTTTATACTATTTCCTTGGATTGGAAATTTACAGAGACAGCTCAGGCATGTACTTGAATCAAGGGAAATATATTCTTGACTTGCTAAAGAAATTCAACATGTTGAATTGTGCACCTGCGCCTACTCCAATGGTCACTAGTCGACATTATTCTCTAACTAACGGAGAACCCATGACAAATCCTACTGTGTATCCTCAAGCCATAGGTTCTCTTCAATACTTAACAACTACTCAACCAGATATTGCTTTTTCGGTGAATAAACTCAGTCAATTCCTGTCTCAGCCAACAACCATCCATTTTCAAGCAGTCAAACGTATTTTACGTTATCTCAAAGGAACCTATAAATATGAACATCTAAAACCATTCTCTTCACTTAAGCTAATGGCCTACATAGATGCAAACTGGGCTACAGATATGATCGAAAATCAATGGCAAGGTTATGTGTGTATCTTGGAGGCACACTAGTATCGTGGTTCTCACGTAAGCAACGAGTAGTCTCTCAGTCAAGTACAGAATCCGAATATAGGGCATTGGCTAATGGAGCTGCTGAGGTTAAATGGTTAAGTTCACTATTGTCTGAGCTAGGTCTTTTCCTCCGACAACCTTCTATATTGTGGTGCAATAATTTAAGTGCCGGAGCACTAGCTGCAAATCCAGTTCAACATGCTCGTAGTAAACACATCGAAATTGACGTTTATTTTGTCCAAGATTTGGTTCTGTCTGGTTTCATCGACGTTATATATATTTCTTCCCCTCATCAAGTAGCTGAGTGTCTCACCAAAGCTTTAACTCACTCCCAGTTTCTATTCTTACGGGGCAAACTTGGGTTGTCCATCACACCCTCTTGTTTGATGGGCAATGTTAGAACATAACTATTTTATATTCTTCATCATTTTCTTTTGTACGAATATTCTCTTCTCTCTCCTTCCATATCAAGTCGTGTATAGTTTCTGTTATTTTTGTTACGATTCTTTGTATTATCGTACTGTACACAACATTATAAATAATAAGAGAACCTGAGCTTAGCATTAAGGCTCATAACATTTTATTCTCCACTCTATTATTTTCTCACTGTCTAGAAACAAAACAAACCTGCTTCAAGATGTTTAGATGTACCTAAAACTTTCTTGGATGTTGTTGTTGGAGAAGGTGAGAAGAAGAGATTAGGGTTCCAATTGCATATTTGAACCAACCTGCATTCCAAGATTTGCTCGGAAGAGCTGAAGAGGAGTTCAACTTCGATTATCCAACAGTCAATTTGACAATTCTCTGCAGTGAAGATTGTTTCCTTGCTGTCACTTCTAGCTTGAGTAGATCATAAGAGATTGAAACTAAACCTACAGGGTTAATTTTGTAGAGCTGGAAACTGTTATTTCAATGTATATACTGTGAAATGAATACAAATTATAAGAGTTTCTTCACTTCAATTTTGTTTGGTATATTCTCAGAGTAGTTGCAGTTTTTAACAAGATAAAGAAACAAAATCTGTTACAGTTTTTCAAAAAATGGGTTCAGGAAAATAAAAACCCTATCTTTAATGCACAAAATTAAAGGCACTAGGTTTGATATAACAGAAAAAAAAAAAAACCCATTTCACATTTAATGGATGTGTCTTTCACTACACTGATCCACGAGCCAAGCATACTTGACCTGATCACCAGAAGAAACTAAAATTTTCCATTTTTTACTCTCCCAAAAAGCTCTCCTGCTCAACTTGAATGACGTATTCCTGTAAAATAATGTCGGAGGTAGTTCCGATTTAAGCACTCCGATGCTCAATATAGTTTCTTAATCAAATTGATGACAAAGCGGTGAACATGGATGGTTGATCAATGAATGGACGATTGATGTGAGTCATGAAAACGTTTTGTTTGTATCGGGGAAGAGTTAAAAAATCCCTAATGAAAAGGACATGGAAATTGTCTCAGAATCAAGCGGATGATGAAGCCTCTGCCAACTCCACTAAAAGGTTGACAACATCATCTGATGAGGGAAGCACATATCTTGCTGTTGATCGCTTCCTTGATACAGCACAGGAGAAATAGTTTTCACTTCTGAGATCAAGTACAGAAGAACCCTCATGAAATGACATTCTGTCATGTGCTACAGGCCTCCATGCAGAGCTCCTGAAATTGCCCCTTTCCAGAGTTGACAAGGATCGTTGTTTCTTCAGATGAGCCCTGGACTGGCTTCTGTTGCCTGGATACTTGGGCCTAGATGTGCTCACAGGATCTGGTGACCTCGATCTTGTCAGGGGTGGTGATCCATTTGGAAGCTCAGGCTCAAAAAATTGGTACACATCTTCATCCTGTATTAATTTATTCTTGGTTTATGTAAGATAATAATAGTGATATAATGTTCTTACATTCTTGAGCCAAGAACACCCATACCTTAGCTAGAAAATGGCCAACGCAAAGGACGTAATCGATGGGTGCCTTCATGCCCTTGTTATGAACTACTTCTCCTAAAATACGATCAATTGCAGCACCCTGTAAGAGAACTTGAGGATGTGAAATCGATAAAAAGGAACATATCTTTTCACAAAGTAAGCGTATGAGATACCCTTATACCTTTGTAAGACCAACTGCTCGAACCTCAACAGATCGACTACCTTGGACCACATCAACTGCTGCATTTGAAATTGGTCCTGTCCAGAGATGTTGCAACATATCCCTGGCCTGAATACGTCCAAACTCAACATCTGAAAAATGTGATGGTAAATGGATAAAAGGTAAATTAACAAAATGCATGCGAGTTATGTATCAGAGCATTCATTTCTTACTACTTAAGCATGGATGGTGTAACTGGTGAACTACCTGCATACTTGTAACTCCACACAAGTGAAGTCTCGCGAAGCTCGAAATGTGATCGAGGTGTTCTTTCAGTAAAATACTCGAACACATGCTGATAACATGATAAACATCAGAATATTTGTGCTCCAGAGGGACTGGAGACGAAAAATAGTATTTTTCCGTGTAGTATTCAAACCTTTACACTGTCAACCCAGTCCATATTCAAATTCTCTGGCATAGTTGTCATCCACTCTGTAGTTGTAAAACGTAAGAACATCCCATTTTCTGCTGCCAGCCATATTTTGTATCCTCCAAAGTTCTGTATAGGAAGTCATTACCTAAAGGTAATTAAGGACCAAGAAATTAAAACGAATGATTAAGGGATGAAAGTACATTGTCTAGAACAGCTCTATCACTTCCGCTGATGACAACAACTGTAGTCTTTTCATCATCACACAACTTCATCAATGGTTCCCTCAAGTCTGGGTGTAATTTAGGTTCCATTGCCTTAATTTGACCGCCTCTTCTACCCAGTTTGTCCACTGGTTCAGTCAGAGTTGCATTGAGGCCCTGCAATAAAGACAATAATGTTAAGTACGGGAGTGTCAGCAAAAGTGATTTTCAGTACTTCATAGACGTCCTCTCAAATTTATTTATCACAAGCTTAGTCTTTCAAGTATGTTTCAGCTGTAGACAGCCAAAACTGGATGCTTTGGATCAGATCAGAGGAAGCACAGGGATATAAATATCGTAAAGCTTCATATAGTTCACGTTCTGAGATAAATGGATTCACATTTTACCTTGAATTGATAGGATAGAGAACATACATAGTTAAATTAAAGAATAGCAGCAATTCATATTGTCATTAAAAGAGAGATATAATACCAGTATCACCAAACGGTTATTTGCTTGCTTCAAGCGTTCAACTGCCACTTTGATTGGAAGTAAGGGCAAAACTTGTGTTGTTCTTAGTTGGGCTTCAACAAAAGTATCATTGAGTTCACTGCATAAGAGTGAATTTCACAGATATATATCATTGGTTAATCCACAATACAAGACAGAAAAGTCTATGATCTTTGATGGAGACTCTCTACATTACAAATCAAATGTGCAGCAACTAAAAAAGTCCTGTAATAACATGAGAATGACATTTCCATTTGATCTTTGTCATTGTCCTGCGGAGTTTTGGAGTAGTTTAGAAAGATGTGAGCTAAAAGAAATGATAAATTATGAGGCGTCCATTGCATTTGTTTCTTTCTTTTTCAAAGCAACAAAAAGTTTAAACTCTAAGTAACTAAAAGGTTGCAGAAGCACAATATGGTGATCACCTTACAAAGGTTGCTGCCCATTCTTGAGATGTGTGAGTTGTAACATGCATGAAGTTATGATGGTGTCTTTTCTCTCTTTCATCTGCTGCCATATTCAATGCATAACCAATTGAAGCAGCAACTTCTTGGATATTCCATGGATTTACCAAGATAGCCCCTGCACCAAGAGATTGTGCTGCACCTGCAAACTAGAAGGAGAAAGAAAGTTATAGCACAAACTCTTACAATTTCATTTTTCTGGATATTCCCTATTTTATATACATTTCTTTTATTTTACCATCTATCCCAAGGGACGGGTAAGTCTCTTCTCTTCAAATTATACGTTTTAAATACCAGAGTGTGTACTCAAACCCAAACTCTATTACTTCTAAACTACATGTTCAACATGATCTTTGAACAATGCAGCAAGAAGCTAAATTTGCCTTTCTGACAGTAGACCTATCAGCTGCAGAAATTTAATCTTCTTTGCCCTTATAACTGATTACATAAGCACTTCAAAACATACAATTGATAGGGATCATGTCTCGGCAGTGCTTATAGTGAGATACAGTTTCCAGAACTGTGAATATGGGTTCCAAATCATCTAAAATTTCAATATTTTATCACTGGAATTCTAAAAGTTGAAATCATAAATCGCCAGCTTGGAAGAGTACTAGCCATCAGTTCTCTTAATATCTTGAGATTGAAGTCTTAGGAATATCTATATATATATAATGCAAATTGGGAAGGCGATAACACAATAATCACAGTGATTCACTTTGAGGTTTGCATAACAATGTCCAACAAGTATTGTGCTCTCGTATGTCTTGCAAAGCATGGACAATATTAGTAAATAATGACGGGAAGCTTGTCAATTGAACCTTCTTTTTAGGTAATTCAATTGGAAGCTTTCTGTTGAATAAACCTGAGAAGGGAGTAGCATAGAAATGCAGAAGAGACAAGCTTGAGCATTAACAATTGTAGTAGGCTGGCTAGCTTTGCATAGTTAAAAGACTTAGTTTTCCTGCAAAGCAATTTATATTCAGAGTAGCTACATAATTACCTCACTTAGGATAAGGACACCTTTCTTTGAAGCTTGGCAAGCAACAAACTCATAACTGACAAGGTTCATTCCATCCCTTAAAGACGTTACAAGTGCGACATCTACACAAAGAACTATAACGTTGAGAAAATACTAGAATAGAACACAAAATCATAGGCTTCTAGCCCCATGTAAATAGACTCTTCAAAAGACATCAGATTGAAGGCTAGCATAACGGAGTGGATTTAGCTTGAAATGTATAAATGCATGCTAAAAAAGTTACAATTAGCTGCATGGAGATGCAGATTACTTATGTAAGTATGCTTTATCAAATGACAAGGAGAAAAACTAGAATAGTGAAACTACGACAACAATAACTTCTTCAAAATTAAACGATAGTGCTGCATTGACTTCAATAATAGCTACAACATCTTAGCTATAATTGTATTCTAGCTAATCATCCTAGTTTTTTTTTTTTCCTTATGGAAGACACATGAATGTCAGTGAAAAACGAAGCACCTTGCCTCTGTCCAACAAGTACAAGTATGAATTCCAGATGAGATTATAGAATGTTAAAAGGATTGAAGGCATAACCAATCCTAGAAGATGTCAATTTGCATTCTATATTTGACTAAACTCTTCATTCTATTTCCTCTTAAAATTATGGGGCTTCCAAATCTATATGCGTTCAAGTGGGCAAATAATTTTTCCAAAAACTGATACAAAAGTGGGTAAGAATAAGATACTCTAAGGAAAAGAAAACTGTAAAAGACCTATGAGTTGTTCACATAAACACTTACCTGTGACAGCATAT
This sequence comes from Erythroxylum orinocense, assembly GCA_025531955.1. Taxonomy (NCBI): domain Eukaryota; kingdom Viridiplantae; phylum Streptophyta; class Magnoliopsida; order Malpighiales; family Erythroxylaceae; genus Erythroxylum; species Erythroxylum orinocense. The sequence continues at coordinate 8,448 of JANZLX010190326.1, forward strand.
AATGCACATAAAGCATGAAAGTCAAGAGATCGATCCTGAAAAGACAAGAAAAAGATTTAAGAATAATTCACTTAGCGAGTCAATAAAATTTCCTGTTTGTTAGACATATGAGAGATTATATAAACAAAAGTTAACCTAGAAAGAAATTGGCTATGAACTTGTTGCACATTTAGCCTATTTATCCTTTTCTGCCTCAAGTAGGTTGAGGAAGGGGAAAAATTAACTCTACTAAGAGAGAAAAGAAACTGCTTACGTATGAGCATGTTAGAATTGGTCCACGAAGAAATTGTCTATACAACAATGGAGAATCCTTTGGAAAAAGATATTATTAAAAAGCTTTAAAATTGGGTACAAAAATAAGGATAGTACATGAATGTAAAGGTGAACACTTCTATTGACACCATGAAGATCAGTGGAAAGTACAATTCTATTGACTCTATGAAGATCAGTGGAAAGTACAATTCTATTGACACCATGAAGATCAGTGGAAAGTTACTCTGCTTTAGTTCCTTTCATCATACAATTCTAGTGGCAGAAGCGTTACAAGGTAATGACAAACCAGATGATGTATTGGGACTGCAGTAAGTGTTCCAAATCTTCCATTAATGCGCCCCACAATCTCATGAACCTGACTTGTAAGCCTTTGATCTGTCCTACCAAAAGAATTTTATTTAGATTGAGAAATTAGTATAATTAGATATTATACTTGGCTGATTTAGGCATTAATCATGAGCAAAATACATAGCAGAAGGCAATTGATACGAGGAGCATATCAGTGATTGAAAATGCATTCACCCACCCCCTAACCACTTTGATAAACTAATAATAATCGTTATACACAAAAACAAGGCCAATTTCAGGCATATGAATAAAAAATTATATAGTAGGCAATGTCCAGCAAAGAATTAGGAAGGAACATTAAAGAAATGACCAAAACAAAACCTGGACATTATGCATTCTCTTCCTTCATGAGGTCTTAATTTACTAGAATCAGGAGCCTATTAAAGTACTCTAAATAGTGATTATATTCCAAACTTATATAATAATACTCAGTTATTTTAAATGGAACATACATTCAGGCACATCTGTCCTTGTTGGGACAGCAATTTGCAGTAACACTACTTTATCACGCCATTCTGGGTTTTCCTCAAGAAACTCTTCAAATGCCAAAATCTTTTGGGGAATTCCTTTGATCATGTCAAGGCGATCAACACCAAGCATTACCTGTCAGAGTAATTGAACAGTAGCAACTGGCATAAGAGCATTAAAGCAAACATATTTCATTTTGATACTTAGGAAGACCACAAAAATAAAAGGTTCAACGAGACAATGAAGTCACTATGAGATTGCAAATCATTCAACCATATTTGTGTGTTCCAAAACAAACGACATTGCTCGGGCATGGCAAATGGTATAGGAAACATACTGAAACTGGAACAATATGATAGCAGTACTATCTACAAAGACTTAAGGGGAGAGGAAGAACAAAAAATAGTGAGGTTTTGATCAAGGAAAAAAAACTCAAATAGTCAGAGAACTCCAGTTCCAAACTAGTTTAAGATTCAAAGTATCATAAGTGACTTGAAATAATGGACAAGGTAAATGATATGTGGAAGATGTTAACTAAATCAAATTCTACTTCTTGAAACCTTTTGAAACACCATGACAATATCATGAGTTCATCCATCAAAGTCAAAGAGTTGTAATAGGTATGAGATTCATTTGGAACAAGGGCTCCAACCTTTCTGCCAGCAAATCTTTCTTTCAGTTCCTTCATGTGTTCCTGGACTTGAGGGAGTTCAAGAGCTCGTATGAACCGATCTGAATCTATCCCAATTGGAAACTGCAATTTTTGTCCAGAAAACAAATTGTTATGAAATGACAATGATAGTGAGTCATAGAGGATTTATATCATAGATTAAGTATCTTCAACTGATAACTAATGAAGCAGCAAATCAGTATACCGCAGCTACACGAGTCAGCTTTCCCTGATCTTCCACTCCTTCCGGTGTCCCCTCAAGCCCAAGGATGCGAGTACAAGCACTCACAAAATGCCTAGCATAGTCATATGTGTGGAAACTGGCAACAAAATGATCTTGCTTTTAGAAACCCCATAAAGTTTGAAGCTGTGGAATGATTTCAAAGTGCTCATACAAACAACTATTTTCCGATGAGAATCTTCAGTGTATGGTATTGTCTATAACTTTCAATCCTAACAACCAACAAAAGGCAAGCATTTTTCCCTGTGTAAGCATCTTATAAGAGCTAGAAGCTTAACATTTTAAAATTCCCCAGAGACTAGCAAGTAATGATACAACAAGAATCCCACAAAAAAGTTTTAAATTCTGCTTTATTGGGAAGGACAATCCTTCTTTAGGAACAGTCATGATGAATAACTTTATGATGCTTTGCTAGAATGACTTCATGGAAATTGCAGGCGCATCATTTTGAAATTTCAAGGTTATCATTAGTTTTTTATTTGAGAGCTAGTGCAATAATAATCTTTTGATTCCAAACTATGGCACCTATATCAAGCATCAAAATCCTCCTAAATGCACAATATTGAATCAGCTAAGAGAGAATTTATTCGTTAAAACCTTTACAAAGTATATTACTCCAAAAAGTGAACAAGACATAATAATAAGGTAAGAGGTTTGCAGGATGAAGCTCAAATACAGCTCTTAAGTACTTGCATTAGAAACTCAATTACACCCCTGGGGTAACTACAAATGGGAAAACAATTCAAGCATGCATATTCTATTTGACATTGAAAAGCATAAAGCTGCATGGCTAATCAGAATGTATTCAATTCCAAAGCTGCAACATAAATGACTTACCCAACTAAATCAGCAGCAAGAACAGATTTCAACAGCTCAGTACGAGATGGCAACATCCTGTGTAGTTCAGAGGAAGGAAAAGGTGTGTGGAGAAACCATCCAACTTTCATTTCACTGTTATAGTCTTTTAGGCATTTAGGCAGAAACATCAGGTGGTAATCATGGCACCAAACAACATCTCCATCCTCATAGTGTTTATAGACAACGTCTGCAAACATTTGGTTTGCTTTCTTGTATGCATCAAACTGAGATTGAAAGCTACGGGTGGTTGAAAGGCGGTCTTCTTGTGGAAGCCCAAGATAATGGAATAGAGGCCACAGTATGTTGTTACAGTAACCATTATAATATTGATGGACTGTATCTTCGTCAAGGAAAACTGGGATGCATCTCTGTAGT
>JANZLX010190473.1:0-11667 GCA_025531955.1 Erythroxylum orinocense
TGAAAAAAATTTAAAATTTTCAAAAAAGTCCCTCAATTTTTTAAAATTTTCAATACCAGGCGGTATTTAACCGGTATTTTTCACCGGTAACACCTATATCCTTACCGATACCGATTTTTTGCCAGAACGGTACGTACCGGCCGGTACGGTACGGTATTCTAAACAATGGTTTACACTTTTGAAATGTGATCTTTAGTTCGTGTTGGAAACTTGTAAGTCATCAAAACACCGACGTTTCTAGGTGGCGCCGACGGGTAGATGGTGGCAAATCGGCAGCAACGGTGGGTTGGAGGGCTGTACGAAGGTGAGGACAGTGAGAAGGGTTTTACTTTTAAAAAGGTGAGTTTTATTTTTGAACCAGTGGTTGAACCGGTTTGATCAGTTCCGGTTTAACCGGTTCTCATCGGTTTGCACTGGTTCAATTGAGGAATGATTTTAAGGGTCACCCGAACTAGTTAGCCTACCGTTCACCGGTTGATCCAACCGGTCCGATCCGGGTTTCAAAACAGTGCTTCCTTGCTTTTAAGTTTCTTGTCGGGTTTCAATGTCTTTGCAAATTTGGGGATTTAGGTTTTGGGTTTCTTGCGTTTGGACCATCTCTCTTTTCCTTGGCTTTATGCTAAATTTGTTTTCTTTGTCGAAATTTTCCCTGGTTCTCTCCCCTACTACATGAACAATTTCACGTAATTGATAACTTTTTTATTGTTGGAATATAGACTTATAGGCCATTTACCTGATGACATATGCATTGGAGGCTTACTAGACTATCTCATTATAACATGGTTTTCGGTACCGTTCTATACCTGCATTTACCTGATGACATACACATTGGAGGCTCACTAAACTATCTCGTTATAGCATGGTTATGGGTATCTTAAGTACCATATCGGTTACAGATATTGGTTGGTATCAATTAGTATTAGCTGGTATCTAAAATATAAAGATTTTTGGAATTGAATTGAAATTTTAAACAAATTAGGAACTAAATTGAAAAAAATAAAAAGCTAAAACTAAAAAAACTCCAACAGCACACATCTTCACCTTTCCTTTTTTTTAAAACCCTTTATACTTCTTTAATTATTAATATCAGTTTAGCTTTAAGAAAATTTGTCAAAATGTAATTTTCCATAGCAGGAAAGGAAAAAAATTGTTGGTTTGCTTATGCTTATGCTTGGAACAATATGACTTTTATGAATTTCTCTTCAAATATCACAATTATATTAACTTTGCTCATACTTTCAATCACATTAATACAAAAGTTCTTTGTGTGTGTGTGTGTGTGTGTGTGTGAAAATTGAAATTATATATATAGAATATATTTGTATTAGAATTTTATCTTTTAAATTTTTAAGTTCTCATTAAATTTTAATTAAGACAAATTTATAATAAAATTTAAATTATAAATAATGTGTTTAGAGGATGAACAAGTGTATCTTTATTTTTATTTCAAAATAGTCGCATTCATTCATTGCAAAAATAAAGAAAAATATCTATTACTTTAATTTATTTCAAATTTGTACAAAGAAAAGGTTTCAATATAATTGTGTAAATTATGTAATAAAATTTTAGATAATAATTACTAATAATAATTTAAACTCTCTAGGTTTTAGTGATATATTAATTACTATTACAAAATTGTAATTGTTACTTCTTTAAAATTTAATGAGTTTTAAATTTTTAATAATAGAATGATATTCTCCTTTAAATTAGAATGATGTTATAGGTTTTTATTTCTTCTTTTTTTAATTTTATTTATATTTGATGTATATATTAATTTATATATATATAATATAAAATAACTATAAATAATTTTGTTTCTGGTTTTACTTCTAGTTAGTTGTTTCTTCAGTACGAATTCTTGTTGTACATTCTAGTACTTAGAGAGTTATAGATATTTATTATTCTTTTTTATTTGATGTTTTCATATAATATTATTTATTATAAGATAAAATTATAATATCTTAAATACTCTGTATTGTCTTTCATTTTACATTTGTATGATCTTTTTTCCTATAAATTGTGGTTATCATTTATATGCCAAACATGTGAAGGGTAATATTAATCTAAATTAATATATTATTTTTATTTTTATTTTTATTATGCTTGGTATAAATTATAAATTATACAGTGCAATATATTAAAATATTATTTTGTAATTTAAAAAAAGCATGGACTATTTTATAAATTTTAAAAATTATCTGAAACAATATACAATATCGATCAATTCCAATATGATATGTACCATAACTAAATCTGGTATCAGTACTGATATGATATGTATCATAACTAAATTTGGTGTCAGTACTGATACGATATTCATAATATTACGATATAGGCAACTAGTTTGTAGGTCCCATTCCAAAGAGCTTAAAAAAGTGTGGAACCTTGGCCAGAGTCAGGCTCGAAGGAAACCAACTTACTGTAAACATTGCTGAAGCCTTTGTCATATATCCTCTATTAAAGTTCATAAATATTTGTAATATTAGTAATAAATTGTATGGCGAGGTTTCATTCCGTCTAATAGGCGGCAGTGCTTCAATCTAACAACATTGAAAGTGGCCAACAATTGTATCACAGGAGAGATACCAGGAGGAATTAAAGAGCTTGAACTTGTTGTTCAACCTTTTATTGGATGACATCAATCTTTCAGGTAGCATTCCTCTAGAAATAGTAATGTTTTATGTTATTGAACACTTTAACTTGGCAGCAGATACTTCGAGTGGTCCCATTTTAAGACAACTAGGGTAGTGCACTAAACTGTTAAAACTTGAATTTGAGTACGACAGAATTTATGGGAAGTGTTTCATTTAAGTTTGGTAATTTGATATCCCTCTAGTATCTTGATCTTAGTCAGAATCTTTTGATAAGAGAAATTCCACAGCAACTGGGGATTGAAAAACCTGAAGTCATTGAATTTCTCACACAAGTTGTTTGGTTGTATTCTGTCGTCTTTCGACTCCTTGTTGGGCTTGACAACTGTTGACATATGCTTTAATGAGATAGAAGGAGCTATTCCTGACATTCAACCCTTTCCAAGTGCTCCATTTGAGTCCTTAAGCTATATAACAAAGGTTTGTGTGGAAATGTACTGGTTTGGTAGTTATTAGAATTTTTAATATAAGCAAAGTGTAGAGTTCACTAATAAGAATTGAGCTTGAGTTAATCATTGTCCAAATGATTAAAACTAGTTATTTGGATAATTGACCCTTACCACTTATAAATCCTTTAACATTTTAATGTTTAATCATATGGGATACTCTAACACTTTTCTTCAAGTGCAATTGGGACTAGACATCTAGTTGTTACTTAAAATAAATGCAGTAATAACTGGATCGAACTGTTGAAACTGGACATTCAAACGGACAATCGATAAATTAATAACAGTAGCTTCTCCTTCATCTGCGGGCTGCAAGTAGAACATAAAAAGGAGCAGAATGTTGGTTATTTTTATTGCAGTTCACATTTTGCGTACATTACTTCTTGTTTTCATTATAATCGCAATTATTTTCACCTGTTTTCAACGACTGGGGAAGAGAACAGGTGATTTAGAAGCTGAAAAGGAAAATCTTTTCACAATATGGAGCAATGTTGGAAAATGCTGCAGAATGATGAAGTAGCAAGTATTGTTGAAGCAACAGAACAATTTGACTCCAAATTTTGCTTTGGAGGAGCATATTGAACAGAAGGTTGTTGTGAAGAAACTTCATTCCAAATTAGATGAAGACGTTACCAATTCAAAAGCTTTTACGGCTGAGATTCTTTCGTTAACTGAAATAAGGCATCACAACGTCGTCAAGCTTTAGTGTATATAATCTTCACTCATTTCTGGTTTACGAGCATTTGGAAGGTAGAAGCCTTGATTATATGCTGCAGAATGATGAACTAGCAAGTGATTTCAACTGGGATAGGAGGATAAATTTCACCAATTATTTGGCAAATGCTTTTATCTTATGGATTTGGACGTCATTACTTGCTGACAAGGTACCAATGAAAAGAGCAAAGTCCCTTTTTTTTCAAGCCAAGTTGCCACGCATACTCTACTTCGAGTGTGGCCTGCCCGGAGAAGACAGGAGGACATGATGGACTCTCAGATTAGGATGTATTGCCCCCAAAGTTTGACTTTTTAAAAAAATACTTTTAATGAATTATTTGAACATATAGATATTATTTGTTAAATAAGTATAAGATTATGATACTTTTCTTATAAATTGAAAGTTTGAATATTTGATTATTATAATGGGTAGTTCTAATAATTATTGTAAATTTGAATAAAGTTCAAAATTTCTGTTATAATTTAATCTAAAATTAATTTATTCTATTTCTCTAAATATAATAAAAGGTTATAATTTACATTCAAGTTAATGAATTATTTTTTATAACTTAAATTTTAATTTTTATAAAATACTGAACAAATATAAGTTTAGGTTTATCTTTCTTAAAAAATTTCTTTTTTGAAGATTAAAATATTCATTATATTTTAGTAAATTTTAAGAAGTTACATAGATAATGAGTATAAATATTAAAACAAATTGTTAGGTCATTATTTGATCATGATAACTTTTTAGAAAAGTGACTTCCAAAATTTTCAAAACATAGTTTTGTAAGATTTTGAGTTTAATGGTCCTGATTTAATATGTAAAAGTATATTTGAAAAGCAACCAATAGGGATTGTTCCTACTCAGAATTTATTTTCTACTTTAACAATACAATCTAATTCCTTCGTATAATTAAAAAAAATTGATTTAAACTAAATTTGGTCGAAGAAGACAGGGGTAAAGTTGGCTTGTTTATTCCAAATAAATGATATCTAATATTTATACAAGTCAATTACGTATCCTGTGCATTACCTTCTCCTCAGAATCTGATACTCTCCCCGTTTTTTAACCCAAATTAATGTTCCCTTTCTTAATTATTAAAATCATTTCTTTTTTTTGAAAAAGCTGTGTGTTACGAATTTTTTCAGGCTCACATCTCAGCGAGATTTATACTGAGTATTATTATTATTATTGTATTTCTTTTTTTAGTAACTTTTCTAAGTGAGACTTTTCTCGCTTAAGAAAATTTTAATTCATTTACATTATAAGAATGCATTAACTATCCATGTTTTTCATGTTTTCTCTGTTCGAACTATCACACTCTCCTTGGTTATAGATTCATTGAGGTTGGTCCTTCCATTCATAGTCCCCATCTTGCTTCCTTTACCTTATAAGAATCTCCCAAGCATTATCTCTCCCTTAAACACATCTTCAACTTCTTCTGCTCCAGGAGCCTTGGTGAAACAAGTCTCCAATATTCCCAACTCTGGTGCTACAGAGGATAACAGAGACTCTTATGCTTTGATACTTAGCTCAAACTACTCTTTTAAAGTTGTTAAACTCACTTAAAGCTGAGTAGTGGATGACAACTCTAATTTTAATAAATTGAAGTTCTTTCCACCTTGGATCAATAATGGAAAGATAGTGGTAACACCTCTATTACTTCTCTTAGCTAGAGCAACAAAATGAGGTACCTCGTTGGTAAGATTTTTCATTAACAAACATTGAATATTTCCATTTGTTAAGACTTAAGCTCTTACCAATTGTGGCAACTAGTGGCTAAAGGACACTTATGTGAATGAAGATGATATGTTTATATTTAAATTTGACAATAAGGATAATTTAATGGAAGTCTTAAAAGGCCTTTAGCACATACAAGAGAAACCAATTATGCTTCAGAAATGGAAGTCAAGATAAGTTAAATAAATGTTGAAGAAGATATTAATATAGGAAACTTCCATATCCTATCATTATAATATTTGTTCACTTTAGGTTAAGCTGTGTGGCTAGCTTAATATGAACTCCTATTTGCCTAGATGAGCATAAGGTAGAACTTAATAGGTTAAGCTATGCAAGAATATGCATAAAAGCAGACTTGAATAAGGAATTCCTAGATACCATAATATTGATAAAGTTAAATGAAATAAGTGAAATGGAAAAGATGGAGATAGTAATCACTTATCAATGGAGACCCTCAAAATAAAAAATTCTCAAAGTATGGAAGCCTATTAGTAGGAAATTTAACTTTGAAGAATATACTGGATAAGAGCTTAGGTCAAAATTAGTCTAAAACTATAAGAATCTAAGGAAATAACTACTAAAAAACCTGAGCTAGAGGAGTTATCAATAATGTTCATCTTGATCCTAAGGATTAACAATATCTTGATCGCTCAAAACAATAGTTGATTAATAATGAAGACCACTAAAAAGCTAGTAAACCCTTATACAGTGATATTTTATACTATTGAGCAATAAAAACTTAGAAGAAAGCCTAAGAAAAAAGAAGAAAATAGCCCCTCAACTCTAAGAATTGGCAATAATAGCTTAGGATACTAGGGGATTAAATTACCACAATAAATAATAGGTCATTAAAGACCACATGATTTTAAAGAAACCGATTTTACTGGTCTTTTGGAGACTAAAATAAAAACTAATTATTTTTAAAAAGTTTTCTAGTTTTTAGATAAATACTATTTAGTGATTAGCAATCACCAATCACATTATAATCGAAGAATTATAGTTAGTAGTAATCTTCAACGTATACATTTGTAATACTACTAATTCATATACTAACTTTTGCACTACCAAGTGAACTTAATCTGATTTAATATCCTTAGTAATGTTTCTTTCATCTATGCAACCAATTTGACATTTCAAAGGAAAATGCTATTGGAGGTTTTGGAGAACGTGAAGGGGAATAACATGATCTTTTGGATACTATTAAGGGATTTCGACTACATCTTATATGTTGATGAAGCTGAGGAACAAATTTCTAGTCTAAACTAAGGCAATGACTTACTTAACAAATGATTGATGCAACTATAGGATATAGACTTTAAGATAGAGGTTCATTTGTTTACCTATATTAATAAACAAAAAGGTATATGTTTTATAATGAAAAAGTTAGATATGGCATTAATTAATTCAAAGCAAAATATACTTTTTGTTATTCAAAGTGAAACTATAATCAACTTAAAGTCGACTTTGATATCATTTTTTACATCTGACATAGCCTTTAATGCATTTAGCTTTATTTTACTTGTAAACCCCATTTTATTTCTTATTGTTTATAACTAGTTAGTAAAATTCCTACACTTGCTTCTCTTATGACTTTCTTTCTTAGAAAAGAAGCATATAAAGTTTTTTTCTTAAAGGTAGTTTTGGGTTCTGTCATATTGTGAGTATGACCATTACTATTCTTATTGATCTTAAACTTCTTATGAATATGATCATATGATTTTTTTTTCTTTTATGTCCATTTAAGAAGTGAGAATTAGGTTTAGAGACAACAAAAGTACTCCGACAACTCTTTTCATTTTTAAGTTTATCATCCTTAGTTACACATTTGATTACAAGCTGATGGATAAAGAAGGATTACTAGGAAGATATTAAGTTTAGATTGGATATGAACCATTTTTAAAATTTACTCTCTCACCTCTTCACCCATTATTGTAACTTATAATTTTTAGTTCACATATAAAGTTTCTAGTTTTGACATTGTTAAAGACTTAGAACATATTACCAATAGGGTAGGATCCTAAAATGTGATTGGTGTTGAATTTTCTCAATAAATCAACTAAATTTATATGAGTTAGATAAAAATTTTATCGATCACATCCAATGCGACTCATAGATCGCTAGGCAATAACTTATGTCAAAAAATATCTTATATGTTTGCTAATCCAAATCAGACAAATTTAGTTAAGTAAAGTCTATTGTTATAAGACTAAGCATATTCGAGTTAGAAAAGTAACCTTGAGTTTGCTCAACAAGCTTAATAATAAACATAACTCTATTTAATTCTTATAACAATGAAAGACAACAATCATATTCTAAACATGTACTTAATATTTTAATGAGGTATTTAATATTAAAGGTTCTCATTAAACATAAAATTTCATATAACAATATCACATATATAAAACATGTAATTTAACATGTTTAAAAATATAAAATATACAAAATAAAATCATATAATTTTCATAAAATATAATCAAATTATATGCATGAAACGTAAAGCCTTGTTTAATTCTAATTGTTGATCTTTATAATCTAAAATGATATTTCCAAATCTTTGGATCATATGACTAAAGTAAAAGCATGAATAATAAATTTGTACCTTATCGTCAGTTTGATTCTTTTTTTGTCATCTTTCTTAAACTACTTTTGAACTTGACTCATTACAACCAACATAGCTATACATGTTTCAAACCTCTAACGGTATACATAAAATGTGTTAAGAGAATTCTACAGGTGGTGTAGAGAGGCTTAGGCAATAAGTACAAGCCCCTTTAGAGTATGCCTATTTATAATAGGATTTGAACTTTTTAGTAATTTAATTGAAATAAAAATTTAATTAAACTTCAATTAGAATTCAATTTAATTCTAATTAAGTAATGATTAAACCCAAATAAGATTTAATATCTCTTATTAATTCTTATTTATTAGGTATCTCATTTTTAGTTCTAGTGCTTTTCAAACTTTACAATTAAATCCAACTTGGTTAAATTATCTTTTTCTCTTACTAATTGTTTTCTATGTGTGACCTATTAGGTTCCTAAATATGTTGACATTGGACATGTAATTATAATTTTGAATCATATTTAGGACTAAATAAATAAAACTTATTTAATTTATGTTTAATTTTCTAATTAAATTATTTATATTCATATATCACAATTAACGTCTAGTAATGCCTCATAACCATCTAAATATTAGGAATATCAAAATAGTTTTGAGTAATCTTTGTGTGCATGATTTTTTTAATACGGTTCAATCTTTTCATCGTATGAAGTTCTAGATATAAAGTATAGAATTAATGTCTAATCTATTTGAGTCAAATCATATTAATTCTCCATCATTAGCAATTGATTATATTAATGGCATTTAAAAACTATTTTCAAAATGTCATTCCACCTTGGGCAAAGATTTCCTGAATTAATACTAATTGAGGAAAATAGGATTTTCTTCCTAACCACTTTAAAGTGACGAATCCTATATTGATCACTCAACCACCTCCATACAATTCAAGTTCTATCCAATTCTTACCAATCAAACTATCCTTGATTAGAACAGATCATAAGTAATATTAAAATATAGTAAAATCTATATAAGATACTTTGCAAATCTCAAGTCAAATAATTATTTATACAATTATCATAATAAGAATTTTCATAGATATACAAGTAATATTGCAAATGAATTTCTTATATAAGCTCAAATCAATAAAATTATTCTTTAATAAACACTCACATGCCTATTTAAGTACCTCTATACTGTAGTTTATGAGATTAAATACTTCATTTATAAGCAAGAAGCATAACGTATATTAGGTTTTTTATACTCTATAAATTTCCAGTCTTAATAAAGAATGAATATGAACAATTTATGGATAACATATAAATACAATACGATTCTTATGGTTATGATCTCATTATAATTATATTTACAATGTAGATTTATTATATGGACCTTATCTTATAAAGCAATTAATTAAATAAATATGCATAAGATAAATAATACCTTTAAATAATTATATCAATAAAACTACAACTAATCAATCAACTATAAGACATAAACCAATATAATCTTTAATAAAATTACATAAAATTGATTCATATTACAACATTACCAATCATCAGCTATACAACATCTGTTTTTGAATAGATGGTTATAATTTAAAAGATTAACCAAAAAATAGATCCAAAATTTTATTTTTTATCATTTTGGTCATAGATACTTTATGCAAAACTATTAGATATTGCCAAAATAAAATATAGTAAAATAAAACCACCAAAATTTGAATATTTAATCCTAAATTAGATTATTCTCTTTGGAGTTAATATTATATCTATATATGCTAATCTAAATGTATTGTTTATGTAAAATAAAACTTAGAGATAAATGTAAAGTAGATTACTCACTTTAAAGTTAATATTATATTTGTATATGCTAATGTAAATATACTTATTTAATTTAAATAGGGTATGTATTAACTTTCTTTATGTAAAACAAAGCTTAGAGATAAATTTGAAGTGACATTTCATGATTTAGGACACTGGAGAAAAGTCAAATCCATAAAACATGTTTTCAAACTTTATTATATGACAACCCTCACAGAGTGTCGATCCACAAAAGTTAAGTTTCAATGCCCTAGCTGTTAGACCCTGCTTGATTTTGGAATCCAACTCTTACGAAATCATGAAACGTGAGCGTATTCCTATGAAATCTCCTTAAGCATAATTGATTCATGTTATTGCTCTGATACCATAAATTGTTGGATCCCATTTCCAAAACCCAACTCTTACTCTGATACTCTCATACCTTACATGTTGAACCCCACTTCCGGAACACAGCTCTTAAGTCATAAAAAGTGATCTTCGTTACTACTCCTTATTTCCAGATTTCCAACATCCTTCGGACTCATGAAAAGTCATAAAAAGTGATCTTCATTACTACTCCTTATTTCCAGATTTCTAACATCCTTCGGACTCATGAAACATGCTCGTATTATCCTGTAGGTTTATTTCATTTAACCTTCACTAGCCATCATCAGTTCATCTTCATTCTCATAGCATCCCAAAAATTTCCTCATAATTTGTTCAATGGCGTGCCCACACAAATCAGTCACCATACTCAAGCTCATTTCTCCTATTTCAGATAGAATTTGGAAATCTTCAAACTAGAATTTCAATTTGACTTCTTCAGAACATTTGTTTCCCATTGTCATAAGTTTTAAATGACAGTAAAATCATTCAATTTGGTTCAATAGTCTGAAAGTTATACCCCAAACATTTACAGACTGTTATTATAATGAACAGTACACTATACTCAACTTCCATCTAGAAATTGAAGGTCTTAAGGACTGAATTAACACTCTATTTCTTCAGAAAATTTGTATCCCTAAGTCTATAATTTATTTAGAGATAAGAATCATCTTATTTTGAGCTTTACAGATCAAGATATCATCAAAAATATCAAAGTATGTTCAGTATCTGATAAGTCAATTTAATATTTTGGACATAATTATTGTTAAGGTGTTGAAATTATTATCCGAATTTAATGGAATTGATCTATAATTGTTCAAAAATGGTTTTCAACACTCTAAGGATGAAAAAGGATCAAAAAGAGGACAAATATGGCAAGAAATTTGAAATTTCCAGATTGGTCGAAATTCAAAGATTAGGCGTGGGCACGCCTAAAGGAGAATCCTAAATCTGTAGATTTTCCAGAAGTTGTTCCCAATTGAAACACAATCGCCCAAGATCTTTTGGACTTCTTTTCAAGACATCTCCCACCGAAATTAAAAGACTACTTAATTTGGACAATATCAAATCAAGATAGGAGAGAGATTCAATTGAAAGAGGGAACTCCTTTGGTGATTGCCGCACATATTTATACATGTATTAGGGGGAAGGAAAGGGTAGATTAGGTTAGGTTTTAGAATAGGGTTTTAGGATCATCATGTATCTTTCCTTCTTAGCTGCCGCACCCTTGCTTTCTTGGTTTGCTACGTCATTCCAGTAGTATCTTCATAGGTTTTGGATTGGTGGCTGACATGTAACATCCCGGTACCAGTGGGACGGGTAAAATAGGAAATATGGGTGTTTAATGAGAGATGAGGACTGCATTT
>JANZLX010190521.1:0-11663 GCA_025531955.1 Erythroxylum orinocense
TAAAGAATGAAGGAGATCGTCAGAAAGGTATGTAAACATCTTACATTTCATGTTTTTGTTTTCTATATCTATATGCATGAGTAGATCTGGATTTAGAGGTTTCGTTGTATTTTTCACTGCATATATTTGATATATATTATTCATGAGATGCATGATTGGAACCTTACTGTGGTATCAGAGTCATCTTGTGCCTTGCTAGATGTAGCATACATGACATGTGAAAACTGTTTTCACGGTTGTGACATCTTAGGATCCTGAAATGTTTTGTTTGAAATTAATTATAGAAAAATAGTTTCATGTTTTTCTTTCACCAATCTGTACATAATCTGTATTTGAATGATTCAGTATGATTAAAAATATTTTAATGTGATTAAACTATTTAATTTCAAATTTATAAGAACATGTATGAAATTTGTCTTTCTGCTGAGCGTATGATGTCTATTGGCTAAACTGATGAGGTTATACATGATTTTCATGGAATTTGATTTTGAATTTGGGATGTGTTTATGCGTCTGTAATTTTTGTAGAATTATTAAAAATATTTTAATAATTTTATCAAACAATTTTCCAGATCTGTATAGTTTTCCTAAAATTGTAGGATCTATTTTGTTTGATGTTTTTGTATGTTTATATTTCGGTTCTAGAACCTTAAAAATATTTTTATGTGATAAAAATGTGTTAATTTGATGTTTTATACATGCTTAAATGATTTTTCTGGAAATTTAATTTCCATAAAAATTTTAGAAGTGATATTTGTCATTTTTGGTGTCTTATCGGTGTTTCGGTGATCATAATAATTTTTGAATGACTCCTAAATTATTTTGATCATCATTAAATGACCTAGAGATGCTTGGAATGATTATTTGATGTTCTGGAAATTTTGTAAAATTATAAAAATTAATTTTGAATTAATTTGAGTATAGCAATAGATTTTCTAGTAAGACTAGAAAAATTGACATGTGTGACTATATTATGATGGATGGTTATGGGCTCAGCCCAATTTGATTGAGTAGTCCATATCATGCCATGTAGTTATAATAACTATATGTATGTATATACCCATATATATATATATATATAAAGTTATATGTATAAGATCATCTAAGTTAGTTGAGACCTTAGTCAAACTCCTCACTTAGAATATTAAAACTAACACCTTCCTTTAATATGAAGAGAACCAAAGTCCTTTTAAAGTTAGGGTTGTTGGGCACCCAAGTCCGCTTTACACGGATATGTTCGAACCCTGGAAATAGGATTTTTGGATTAATGGGTTGATTTTAACTAGAAGCGTTGGTTTGTTAGGCGAACCCAATATCAAAGTGTCAAGAGTTGATAGCCCAATGAGTGTGCACACATCAACAGTTGATAACACTAGATTCGATAGTTACATTGGAGATGCAATTGGTATGATCGATACCTACCAGTTGAACTAAGGTGGATTGTTAGGCAAACCCAATGTCATTTTTAGGGATATTGGATATCGACCTACTAGGAGAATTTCTCTACGAGTTCTCTCGGATTTATATTGAGGGTTATGGAATTGTGAAAAATAGTAGGAGCCATAATGTGTGTTATTAAAGTCCTTATAGATATGCATTTAAGTACATTTTAATTTTTCTCTCTTTGATGAAAGGTTATTATTTCCCAACTCAACACCATCAGTACTAGTGTGAATCTAAGATCATTGATGGAAGCTAACAAGTTGATTGGACCAAACTTCCTTGACTGGCTTAGGAACTTAAGAATAGTTCTCAAGTCTGAGAGGCTTGGTTATATCTTGGAAGAACCACTTTCCGATCCCCTTACTGCTGATGTTTCTGATGATGATCGGAGGGCATATAGGAAGCTTCTTGATGATAATGAGATGACTAATTGTATTATTTTAGCCATAATGTCATCGGAGTTGCAAAAGTAGCACGAGGTTATGGATGCTTATACTATAGTCTATCATCTTAGGGAGCAAGCAAGGTCTGAAAGGTTCAAGACTTTGTGATTTCTCTTCCACTCCAAAATGATTAAAGGCTCATCTCCAGTGCAATACACGTTGAAGATGAATGGATACATTGAGAGGTTGGCCCTTTAGGTTCTCTTTTCGATTATGAATTAAGTATTGACTTAATTCTAACGGGTTTAACCGATATTTGCTCATAATATGTGCTTAACTATCGGATGAACAATATATCCAGTACAATTTTCGAGCTGGTCAACATGCTCAAGGCAGTTGAGTCATTTATCTACAAGGACAAGGTTATGATGTTGGTGGACTCTTCTGGTTCGAAGAAAAAGAGTCTAAAGAAGAAGAAGTCCGCAGGGCCTAAGGGAGGTGTCAAGAAAGCAAAGAAGACTATCTCGAAGGGAACTTGCTTCCACTGTGGCAAGGATAGCCATTAGAGAGAAACTGTAAGGCCTATCTGGAGTCCTTGAAGCAGAAGAAGGCATTGTTAAGTCAAAATGAATTTACGTGAATGATTTTGATGAAGAACAAATCATAATGAAAGAAGATAGTAAGACAGAAGTAGAAGAATATGAGACGGAAGCAGCAAAGCAATAATCAGACAGAAGCGTGAAAATAAAAGATAGACGATAGAAAGACAGATGGAAGGTGCAAAATAAAAGACAGACGGAAGGTGCAAACCAAAAGTGAGACGAAAGTCGCGCAAAACAAAAATCAGACGGAAGGAAGTGAGACGGAAGAACTGATACCACGTCGGTTTAATAATCAACTTGAGTTAGTTGCAGAACTCAACTGAATAACTAATTCTTGAAAGATCAAGAAACAAAAAGAAAGAAACAGTTATTAAGAAGTGGTTGAAGACGAAGGTTATAAATACGATTTGAAGTCGAAGACTGCAGAAGTTAGAGATTTTAAGAGAAGCTTAGTCAGTTAAGAAATTTTATTGTGCGTAAAACTAGAGTGGTCAATTGCTGTAACGAAAGCTCAAAAACTCTTTCAGTTAAAAGAATAGCAGATAGCCTGAAGAAGCTAAGTGTGAAGGAATACTTGTTGTAAGAGACTTGAAGAGGCTTGGTATCAAAGAAGACTTGTAACGTTGTGAAGCTAGTGAAATCTCATAAAGATCTATGAGGATTGGACGTAGCCCACGGTTTGGGGTGAACCAGTATAAATCGGTTGTGTCAACACTCTCTCAACTCTTAACTTTCTCTTAACTTTGTATTTTCAATCTTACTATTTTCATACGAGAATTCATAAGTATTTTATAATATTGATTTTCAATAGTTTGAGAAAAGAACAAGTTTCTTTTAAAGAAATTGTTAAAAAAGGATCAGTGAAAAAGAATACACAATTCAACCCCCCTTCTTGTGCTTTTTTATATCTTTTATTAAAGTCTTTATTAACGTGTGATTCACTTCAATTGGTATCAAAGCTTGGCGTCTAAGGATTACTGTAACAAAGTGTGGATAAAGATTCATGGCAGAATCACACATATACATAGCGGAAGGTACCTCAGTCACTATACCTCCTGCGTTTAACTGAGAAGACTATCACTACTAGAAAGATAAAATGTGGCTTTTTATCGAATCTACTCATATTGACCTTTGGGACATAATAGAAAATGGACCATACACACCGGTAGATGAAAAAGGAAATCCTATTCCACGAGTCAGATGGTCTGTTGATCAGAAGGCGAGATTTCAACTAAACTCGAAGGCAAAGTTATTTTTGAGTTGTGCCTTAAACAGAAGTGAGTACGACAAAGTCCACAGATGTGATACTTCGAAGGAGATATGGGATACGTTATCCATCGCACACGAAGGTACAAATCAAGTCAAGGAGTCCAAAATAAGCATTCTTGTGTATCAGTACGAGCTGTTCAAAATGAAAGATGAAGAATCTATTGATAAGATATTTGGAAGATTTCAAACAATCATTAATAGACTTAAAGCTCTTGGAATAACTTACGATAATCAAGACCATGTTCGTAAGATCTTAAGAAGTCTACCAAAAAGATGGAGACCAAAAGTTACAACTGTATAAGAAGCCAAGGATTTAAGTGTGCTACAACTTGATGAATTGCTTGGATCTTTAAAGATACATGAAGTTGAGCTTGATGCTGAAGACAAGCCCAGATGGGACAAATTGATAGTAATGAAGACCGAACAAAAGAATCATAAGATTCAAAGGTAGAAGAATTCATTATCAAAAGCATTGAAGATTGAAGAATCCAAGACTGATGATTCCAGTGAATCAGATCAGGAGTTAAGTGAAGAAGATGATGAGTTATCTTTCATCTCAAGAAAGATCAAATGTATGTGGAAGAAAAAAGCTAAAGGAAATCCATCTTTTAAGAAGAATAGAAATGATGATGAAAAGTTTGAGAAGACATCCGTCATATGCTATGAGTATAATAAACCAAGACATTACAAGTCAGAATGTCCATTATTAAAGAGAAAGACAAAGAAGAGTAGAGAAGGCAAGAAAAGCATGATGGCAACCTGGGAAGATCTAGATTCATCTAAATCAGATACTGACTCAGAAACATCGGAACAAACGAATATATGCCAAGTAGCTGAAGAAGAAAGTGAAGAGGAGGTAACTTCAAAATTTAATGATTTACAAGATGATACCCAGAACTACTAAAGGATTCTCATGCGATTCCAAAACAGTACAAACTGTTAAAGAAAAAATATGTAGAAAGTCTAAAAAATACATAAGAGTTAGAAAAAGAGAACGTCTACTTAAAAAAGCAAGTAGACGAGATAAAGAAAAATAGTTGTAGATAGATCAAAAGAGATTAATCAGCTAAAGCTAAGGATTAACAGTCTTTCAGCTGATCTAGTAACTTTTACTGAGAGTACAAGGAAGATGAACGACATGTTAAGGAAGTATAGACACCCTAGTGATAAAACTGGATTAGGGTTTTCTAAGAATCATATTCAGCAGAAAAAGAAGTTGGTTTTTCATAAAAAGAAGTTTCATCAGTCACATTTTCATAAAAAATCTCATCAATTGCATCATTATCATACTACAACATATGTAAGAACTAATCTTAAAGGACCCAAGAAAGTTTGGATACCTAAAAGGCAAATAATATCACTTGCAGATATTCTTCCTTAGAAGAGGCAGCAAGCACCATTGGTCCTTGGACAGTGGATGCTCGCGACATATAATGGGAAGGAGGTCTATGTTCCTAGATCTTCAGTATAAGAAGAGAGGATCGGTAACTTTTGGAGACAACCAGCAAGGAAAGATAATCAAAATCGGTAAAGATTCTTTTGCATGTATTGACCATGTGCTACTAGTTGATGGTTTAAGACACAATTTGATTAATGTTAGTCAATTATGTGATTTTGGTTTTGAAGTGTCTTTCAATCAAAATTCTTGTGAAGTCAGAAACAAGGATGGGTCTATATTCTTTTCTACTAAAATATGAATCAATCTTTACAAATTAATTTAGAAAATTTTCAAAATCAAAATATTTCCTGTTTTATTTCAACTGAAGAAGAAAAACAGATCTGGCATAAAATGCTAGGTCATGTCAGCTTTAAACATATTTCAAAATTGATTAAACATGATTTGGTAAGAGGTTTACCAAAAATAAGTTTTAACGAGGATTTCTTTTGTGAAAGTTATTATAATGGAAAACAAGTTAAAACAACATTTTCTTCTAAAAGTTTTGTAACATCGTCTAGACCTCTAGAGTTGTTACATATGGATTTATTTGGTCCAATTGGGATATTAAGTCTTGGCGGAAAGAAGTATGGTCTTGTTATTGTTGATGACTTTACTAGATATTGTTGGATTTTGTTTTTATCACATAAAGATGAGTCTTTTAAGTGTTTTAGAGTCCTTTCCAAAAAATTACAGAATCTATGGTGGTGAGTTTGAAAATGAGAAGTTTAGAACATTCTGTGAGGAGAGTGGGATTTTACACAATTTCTCTACTCCTAGAACTCCAAAACAAAATGGAGTTGTTGAAAGGAAGAATAGGACGATTCAGGAGATGGCAAGGACTATGCTATGCGAGATGGATCTTCCTAAGTACTTCTGGACAGAAGCTATGAATACAGCTTGTTATATTCAGAATAGAATACTTCTGCGACCATTGCTGAAGAAAACTCCATCTGAGTTATGGAATGGAAGGAAACCTAACATATCCTACTTCCATCCATTTGGTTGCAAGTGCTCTATACAGAATACAAAGGAAATTCGCTTCACCATCAGATACTCAGTTAGACAAAGTTGAAGACATTCCTGAGACTTTTAAGTTGAAAAGAGATTGGAGATATAAGAGTTCTCATCCAGAAGAGTTGATCATAGGAGAGACCTCAGAAGGAGTGCGAACAAGGTTTAAATTCAGAAGAGAAGCCAACATAGTGTTTATTTCTAAAATAGAACCTAAGAAAATTGATGAAGTTCTTCAAGATGAAGCGTGGATTTTAGCTATGCAGGAGGAGCTAAACCAGCTTACTAGGAATAAAGTTTGATCCTTAGTTCCCAGATCCTCAAAGAAGTTCATTATAGAAACTAGATGGTTTTTCAAGAATAAGCTAGACGAATCAGGTAGAGTAAGTTAAAACAAAGCAAGATTAGTAGCACGAGGCTATAATCAACAAGAAGGAATAAACTACAATGAGACATATGCTCCAGTAGCAAGACTAGAAGCTATTAGTATTTTGCTTGCATATGTTATCTGTCATGACATAAAGCTTTTTCAAATGGATGTGAAAAGTGCATTTTTTAATGGCTTTATAGATGAAGAGGTTTATGTGAAGTAACCTCCTAGTTTCGAGGATGTTAAGAATCCGGATCATGTCTATAGACTTCATAAAGCTTTGTATGGCTTAAAACAAGCTCCTCAAGCTTGGTATGATTGTTTGAGTACTTTTCTTATTGAGAATAAGTTCTGTAGAGGTCAGGTAAATAAGACATTATTTAGGAAGTGCATTAATAATGACTTTATCATAGTTCAAATTTATGTTGATGATATTATTATTGGCACAACGTCAAAGAAGCTATACACTAGCTTTGAAATTTTGATGAAAATTGAATTTGAGATGAGCATGATGGGTGAGTTAAAATTCTTTCCTAGGTTGCAAGTTAAGCAAATCGAAGAAAAGATTTTTATCCATCAATAGAAGTATGTTAAGGAACTATTGACTAAATTTGATATGGAAAAAGTAAAACCAATGTCAACTCCGATGCATCCTTCAAACCTTTTTTCTAAGGACGAAATTGGCAAGAAGGTGGATCAAACCCTGTATAGAGGGATTATTGGTTCTTTAGTTTATCTTACAGCAAGCAGACTTGACATTTTGTTTAGTGTTTATTTATATGCAAGGTTTCAGGTAGATCCTAGAGAGTCTCATTACATTGTTGTTAAAAGAATTTTGAGATATCTTGCAAGCATGATTGATCTTTGCTTAATGTATGAGAAAGGTCAAGATTTCAGGTTAATTGGCTGCTGTGATACAGATTATACCAAAGATAGGATTGATAGAAAAAGCACGAGTGGTGGATGTCACTTCCTTGGCCACAACTTAGTTTCCTGGTCGAGTAAAAGGCAAAGCTCAATTGCTTTATCAACTGTTGAAGCCGAGTATATGTCAGTTGCAAGTTGCTGTTCAAAAACATTATGGATCAAGTACCAGCTAGAAGACTATTCAGTACAAAACGAGGAGATCCTAATCTTTTGTGACAACAGAAGTGCCATCAATTTGTCAAAGAACTCGATTCAACATTCGAGAGTTAAACATATCAAATTCAGACACCATTTTCTAAGAGACTACATTCAGAGGAAGATTGTAAGTCTTCAGTTAGATGAGACGAACTATCAATGGGCGAACATCTTCACTAAGCCATTAAGTGAAGAAAGATTCAAAGAAATCATATGGAATCTCAACATGGTTATGTTATGTGATCAATCGTTCGACACGTCACAACCGAGGTAAAAGGTCGTAAGAGTTATCGGTGATAGTAACAGTGAGTTATAGCTGGTGACTTTTGTCATAAGAAATTTTTGGAGGGAAAATTTCTCACAATCTTGAGAGCACCACCTATTCTAGAACACTCTTAATATGTGCTGACATCGACCTTTGAAAAACCCTCAACAAAAGCTTTTCATTACTCTGTTTGGATATCAAACCTTCTTTGCTCACACTCTCAACCTCAGTAACCGACTTCACCTTTTGAGAAAGATATTTGTGCATTCAGTTCATTCTTAACTACAGAATGAAGCCAGTAATGACCAGTGGAAGACTTGTTGATTTTGAGTCCTGGAAGAAGGACAACATGGATATTGAATCGAAAATTGTTGCAGTCAGTTGGAGGAATTTCTTTCAAGTTCAAGAGATTGTATACATGAATGAAGTTTGTGACTTCTAGAAGGATATGGATATGGTAGATGATACTCTTGTATCAATGGTAGACAGATTGTCAATTATAGTGACAATGAAGATAATCGAGAAGGTCACTGAGTGTCCATGTGTTGGAGAGAAGCTCACAAGTAAAGCTAGATGGATGACGCAAATTAGCGTGAAAGAGATTGAGATCAATCGATAATTATATGGAAGCAATGATCCAAAGGAGAAGAAGGCCTCAAGTCTTGTGCCAAAGGATAGGGTTCTACACTCACTTCGTTTCCTGCGTTCTACCAAGAACAGGATCAAGGCATCTGGTGACGACTTTAGATGAATAGTGCTTGTTTTATCTACTTAATCGCCAGCCTATAGATTTACCTTTCCTTATTTTCTACTATATGGTAAAGATGAAGAAAGACTTGACTAGTCTGCCTTATAGGATGATGCTAACAAAAATATTTAGAGATTTTGGAGTTCTCCTGGAGAGAGGAAACAGGATGAAGCTGAATATCAGAAGCGTCATCAACTCTGCAACGATTGGCAAAATAAGCTTAAAGAATCTGGAGAAAGAAGAATCAAATTCTAAGACGATAGCAAGGATTGAGGGGGAGCGTGCAAAAAAGAAAACTCCTACGAGAAAAATCAAAATCTCAATCCAGCGAGAAAATGTCTGCAGTTGGAGAAAACAAATCATCAAATGAAGTGATGAAAGATAAGGTGATTTCTCAAAGAGAAGGCAGCCAGGTGCGGTATATAGAGAAGTTGTCTTTGAAGAAAAAGGGGGAGACACTTCTATCAGAAATACCAAAGCAAGCAAAAAGGTCGGCCAGAGTACGAACCCTACGTCAGCAAGAGGAGAAGAAAGGAAAAGAGCTGACTCATGGTGAAGAGTCTGAGAAGAAAGCACCTCAAGCAACAAGATCCTTACTCTCAATCTTAAAGGAAGATTCAGTTAAATTGGCTAAAGAGACTAAGATAAAGAGGAAATTTAAGTTTGAGAAGAAGAAACCACAACCACAACAACAGACTCCTAAACTGATTAAAGAAGGGAAAAAGCAAAAAATTAGTCAGAGGAAGAGCACTCCTACTACTATTCAGAAGCAAAAGTCAATTTGAACGCAGTCCAGCATAGGTTCATACCTTTTAACCGTTAAGAAAAGAGGATTTGAGAGTTAAGATCATTGAAGAAATCCAACCTGTAAGGAGTATCACTTCAATAATCATCAAAGATACCCCAATAAGGTCAGTTAAGGCACAATTACAGCCAATCTTGGTGAATAGTAGTACAATGCATCTGTTGAATGACAATGAGATAAGCATGTTAGACTCCGAACTTTTCTTGGAAGTTAGAACTATTAAATGAGAAATTTTTAGTGATTAGTTGAGTAAAGAAAAAAGAGAATTCTTGAATTTGAAATGATATACAAGATTTAGGTAGTGAATGCAGTAAGTTGATGATGAGTGGGTACATATGTGTATGTTCTGTTATTAATGTTCATAATCAATCATGGACTATAATTTGTTTATGGATGATATTGAGTTTAAATGGAAGTTGAGAGGAAGAATACTGATTGAGCATGGAAGTTGAAAATGCAGAATAGTAATAGAGTATGAATAGGTTGATTATGAATTCTTGGTTTTTGATGATTTTTGACTAAACTTGTATATTTTAGAGTAGTATGAAATTATCATGAATGAATTGATTGAAATGGAGTAGAAAGACTAGAATAAAAAAAAAACAGAAATGTTGGATTTTGGAAAGTGGAAGTCTGAAAATTTTCTGAGAATGAATAGTGGAGAGTTGGATTTTCAACCTGAAACTTTTGTGATTTTTTTGGGTTGATCTAGACAAATTTTGATAAAATTGTCTTCATAAAAGTTGTAGATTATCTTTCTAGCTTTCTATCGCTATCAAGTATGACATTTTTCGATATTGGAGCTGGAAGTGATGATCATTTGAAGTTGTGTTGCTGTATAGGGTGAATTTTCGAGACAACCTCATTGATTAAAAATTTTAACCCTTTTAGAGGCAATAATTGTTTTTGAGGTCTTCATGGAATTTGTAGGTCTAGAAGTCTTCTTCGAAACGGTCTTTGAATGACCTTAATCTGATATGTGTAGTAAAAGTTATGCCCTTTTCACTAAAGCAGGTCTGAGGAAAAAGGGAAGCATTTCGCAACCACGACAGGTCGCGCTCACGAACTTGCGCGTCTGCGCCGCAGTTCGCAATCACAACTTTGTCGATTTCTAGATCAGAACCTCTTTCACTCTTTTGGCCATAACTTTGTCTTCCAACCTCCAGATGACCTGATTTTTAAAGCATTGGATTCCTAACAAATTCCTCTATCTCTCCACAAAAAAATGTATAACTTTTAGGATTAATTAGAAAAAGATTCATTGAATCAAAATTGGAGGATTGGTTGAAAGAGTATGAGTTGGATATTTTTACTGAATATGCTTCAATATTTAGAGGATATCTTAATCGGTAGACCTCCAAATGAGTTTATTCTTATTTCTAACTAAACTAGAGACATGGAGCAACAAAGTATTTGAAGGAATCGAATTTCAATTCAGTCCTTAGGACTTTCAATTTCTGGAGTGAAGTTGGGTATAGTGTACAGTCTAGGTTTAGTAATAGTCCAAAAGTGTTTGGGCCATAACTTTTAGATTACTGATCCAAATTGAGTGATTTTCGTGCCAATGGAAACATAAGACATGGAAGAACATTTCTCTAGAAGGAAGTATTGCCAAATTGCTTCATTTACCTAATCGAAATAAGGAGTTAAGATGTTAGTTTTAAAGACAAAAGGAGGGTAAATATGGAAAGGCTACTTAAATGAGGGGCAAAATGGGAAAGAAAACTAAAATGTTGTCTTAAAAATTGTTGGATCCCGTTTCTGAAAGACTAAAGAGTTTTGCGAAAGCGGAAGAATCGAAAGCAAATCGGATAACCAATGCGGAAGCAAAATTAGAAACGCAAATCGAATTCGGAAACAAACGAAAGTGAATTCAAACCGATACAAATTTCTGACCAATCGAAGCGGATCCGACATCCGAAGCGCAAACAAAGAAACTATCGCATTGGAAAACCTTAGACTAAGACAATCCTAAAACTAGTAAAAAAAATTTTCCTTTTTATTCAAACTTATGCAAATCCATACAATTCTTGGACATTATCCTCAATTAATTTCTCAATTCACAAACATCTTCTTATATACTCACATAAATCCCCAAATCTCATTTTTAAACCCATTTTACCAAAATTTTGGCAGCATAACGGCTGCTTTTGCAAAAACCCAAAACCTGCAATTGGTAAATAAACACTTCTCAATTTCCAAACAATA
>JANZLX010190740.1:0-11650 GCA_025531955.1 Erythroxylum orinocense
AATATACATTCCTAAAGGTGATGAAGGTTTTTAGATGTTTGGATGATTTTGTTGTCATGTTCTTTTGTTCATCTTGATCTGGCTTGCCACGTGACTTTAGAACTGGTTACTGTGTGGGGTTCTTTTGCATATAAAAAAGGTTTATTACTAACGAGATCGGGCATAACTCCGGATGTTTTGGGGGTTTTTCGTTGCTATCTACTCTCATTTAGATCCATTGCAGCCAGATGTGCAAAAGTAGAGGTTTATATTGTTTATAGCATAAATCAAATGAATAGGTAAGTCATAGATTATGATAAGCAGATCAACAACGAAACGTTCTTTCTACAGATTTTTGTTCATGATTGATAGTTTTGCAAAAGGCTGATTATGGAGTTCTGTTAGGAGGTTATGGAATTTGATATTTTGGTGTGTTTGCTAGAGGAAAGTTTGGAGCTTTCTGGTTTGTGTAGTTCTACTCGGCTGTGTGAACTACTTTTATGTGCGTATTCATGTTAGGGAAAGCAATGGGCTTTTTGGGAGGTTGGAACTAAAAAAGGGGAAAATGTTGAGGATTTCCTGTGTATTTGTGTGAGTGGTTATTCTATTCGTGAGGAAAAGCTACTCCTCACCCTTCGTCAAACTTGTCACCACTCACCGCCCACTGTAAGCCCATCACGGTTGGCAAGACATCGCTAATGAACCAGTATTAATCTCCAAAACCCAGATCATCAATTGTGTTTCTTCTCAAGTCTTTGTATTTTGTCAGATATTGTTAGTGTTTTATGGTAATTTTCTTTTATTTCAATTTATGTAAATGTTTGTTTTCTAGGTATGTGAATCGAAAGTTCAGTAATCAATATAAGGCAACTATTGGCGATGATTTCTTAGCGAAAGAAGTCCAATTCGAGGATAGGTTGTTCACATTGCAGGTTACAATTTCAGATTTTCTTTTTTGAGTTTAACCAATGGATATTAGGTGATAATATTGTGAGGTTATTTAAATTGAACATTATATAGATGAGTTTGCTCCTTATTTAGGTGGCTATGTTATGATCTGAATAATCACTCATGATAATGGAATGCATATATAGGAAGAAAGGTGACAATTTAGCATGTAACAACTAGAAGGTGCATAATTTTGAGGTCATGTCCATATATATATATATATGAATGCTAATCATATGTGGTTATGGACTTCTCTTTTGTGGTTTATTTCTATATGTTGTCTAAGTTATGAACCTTGTGTTTGGAAAGTAGGAAAAAAATGATGCAAAAGAATGAGTAATGTTTCAGTTGAATGCTATTGGCATGAAAATGGTAGAAGCATAGGAAATAAATTGGTAATGCCAATTATTGGTTTGGATTAATTAAAGCATAATAGAAACTATGTTTATTTACCATGATTGCATGATGCAATTTCTTGAGTGATTCTAGCTGTTATTTAGGTATTTGTGAAACTGTTTATCGAAAGAGAATATGTCGTGAAATCTCTAGAGTTATTTCTAGTGTGGATAGAGTCATAATTGTTGTTGCCCTAATGTTACTTGATTTGAAGTACTGTTTGTTTACAAGCAAGTTATTCATTTCTCTGACTTACTATTCGTCTGTGCAAATTTGGGATACTGTTGGGCAGGAGAGGTTTCAAAGTCTTAGGGTGGCTTTCTACCGAGGTATAAATTGTTGCATCCTTATGTACGATGTGAATGTGATGAAGTCATTCGATAATCTTAATAATTGGCGAGAAGAGTTTTTAATTCAGGTGGTTGTTGATCCTTTATGAAATTTGAGCAATACTTTAGCTGTTATACAGAATAGTATTGCTAATACCTTGCACTTCAGTGTTAGTAAGGAGTAGGGGTCACTTGTTTTTCTTAGTTTCTTACTCAAGGTTTTGGATGACTTGACATGTCCTGGATACTTTTTCTTGTTAGAAGTTTATACGTATTTGACAAGGATATATTATTTACCAGCATTTGATTTGAATGCTTTTGTTGTTTAAAATGCTTTGCCAGTTTGTAGTTACATCTGGGTTTTAAATATTCTGAAAGTTGTCACCTTAATGTAAATTTGTCTTGAGTTTGGTTCTTGTTTTTAAAATTGTCCATAATGAGCTTCGACGTCCTTGTAACATCTTTTAGATGTTTCTATATGATTGATTTTGGTTTTTAGTTTCCTTTACCAGCATTGTCTGGGTAAACCTAGAGATGTATGCTTTGGCTACTGGTACATGGAGTTTGGAGGGTGCCAACATAGAGAATTTCGGTAATCAGGCAAAATGGGAAATTTGGTTACACAATTATGCTGATGTACTCTGCGTTAACTCTTGACAGGTGCTTTATTATTGCTTTCTTTTCTAAATTTATAGGATTTAAGATAAATATTTTGTGTCAATCCTATATGAAGCTGCCTCTCTCCCTCTTTCAACACATTCTTATATTTTGGAAATTTTCTACTTAGGTACTAAATAAGCTTCTAAGCATGGATATTTGTGATGTGCAACTCTTTCTGCTATAATCTATTGTTATTTATTAAGTGATTAAAAACATAGGCCAGAACGTTCCTAACTAGTTTTTTAAATTGATGATTGGTTCTAGTTATTGAATCTTCAGTAACTCTTCCTTTAAATATTAAGTGCAACTTGTTGTATGATAAGATAAATTGTACTGTAGATTGAAGATTCCCTATGGACAGTTCATTCCATCAAAACCTTTCAAGTATCAACCAATGTTCTTATTTACCTAGTTTATACTAATATCTAGATCTACAGTTTTTTGTCTGCACAGCAGCTTAGGCATCTCTTTACAAGAACTCTAACTAGTTTACTGCACAAACATAGAAAGATGGAGTTAATGTTTTGACTACGAGTCCCTCACAGTGTGCCATTGTTTCTTCTTTATCATTAGTAATTCTCATACTGATTTGTCGTCTTGTTCTACAAAGGATTTTAGGAGATGTATGCAAAATATGCATTAGCAAAATGTGCAGATTGGATTTTTAATTGCAGTATCTAGCTTTGAAGTGTATTGGTAGGTGTTTATCTCTATCAATCTTCTTTTCGTTACCTTCTATCTTTTCACAATTTTCTTTTGTAGGTGAAAAGATAGATTGATGCCTACTCAGCTTCTTCAATAATTGGGTTTTCTAGTGAAGATTTGTTACACATATCAAATGTATATAATAAGGCATTAGTGATAAATTTATTGTAACATATATTCTTTATTTAGTGACAACATTATTGTAACATATAACTTTCATACTTGTGACGAAATCTGTTAGACAATATAGCCATTGATGCAATTTTTTTTTACGGCTAATGTAATTTCGTTGATGAATTGATAGTTTTATTTGTGATAACAGTAAACACATTAGTGATAATACTTTTTGTAAGAACCAATTTTCATTTTTGTGACGAAATAATGTTGACACTTTTTTATTAAAATATTAGTGATCAAGAAGTAATGGACACTGATAAAAAAAATATTAGTGACAAATATTTTGTCACTATTTATAATTATTTTAGTAGCGATAATATTGTAACAATAAAATTAAATACTATTACAACTTCATTCGTCACTACTTTATATTATTTGTGATAAAAAAATTGTCATCAATATGTAAAGTAGTTGTGACCATATAGTGTTATCACACATTCTATAGATTTTAGTGTTGGCACTCTTATCACAATATAATGAAGTATTGTTACAACTTTATTCATCACTACTTTATATTATTTGTGTTAACAAGCTTGTCATAAATAAGTACAGTTATTACGACCAATAGTGTTGTCACATATTTGATAGGTTTTAGTGTCGACAATTTTGTCACAATAAAATGAAGTACTATTATGACTTAATTTGTCACTACTTTATATTATTTATGACGATAAACTTGTCAAAAATATGTAAAGTTATTGTGACTATATAGTTTTGTCACACATTTCACAAGTTTTAGTGACAATATTTGTATCACAAAAATGTTGCATGATTGTGACTATTTTTTAAATGAGTCACTATTTCATTAGTGACAGAGGTATTTGTGACGGGAGGTGACGACTTCACTAATGAAGACTTCATTAGTGACAAATATTACTGCTTTTAGTGACAACTTTTAGTTTCACTAAAAATACAATTTCTTGTAGCATATCTTATGCTAACTCTCTCGAGACTATTAACAACTAATCCTAGGTTTATTAATCGAATTATTTAGGTTAAAGTTTCTAGGATTGCTTTACCAATTTGTGAATTCTGCTATTAGATTTGACCATAATCTAAAGGATTTATATCAACCTATCTCTAGGTTTGTAATCAATTCCTTACAATTATGGCAGCTCTATTCATACACAGGAGTTTTTCAATCTCTATGTTATGAAACCAGATTATGTACTAATATTCTGGATATATTAGAACATATATAAAAAACATAATTGAATCACAATAAATCAATCAAAACAATTACATTAAATAAAAGAATAAAAAAATATTGTAACACAAACTAGGGTTCATCATACCTAGACACTATAGACATTTATTTAAACTTAAACGAAAATGAAATCAAACATAAACTGGAAGAAAATGAGTAGAAAACAAAGAGTTCCTAATTCTAAATCTCCCATCTTTTTCTATCAAATGTTCTTGCAAGTTAAGGTTTGATTTAGTGATAAGTTGGATCTTTTATGGTTTCTTTGTGTTGTAGTTCCTAGAAACCCTATAATTCACTATAGAATGATGTCAACAAAGGCAAACAAGGGGCCAAACATTCAAAGGCGATTCTAGAAGTGGAGATCATTCAGAAGGGATGATATTGATCTAGAGAAGTGGAAAACACGAAGACCGTGTATCAAACTGTGTACTAAAACACTTAAAATCGTGACTTTACATGTTTTTGAGAGACTTGTACAGCATCGTGTATATCCCATATGCTTCAAATATTTGTTTTATGACACAATTTCATATGAATTTCTCTCTTTTTGGTCCATAAAGGTAATTATTATCTATAAATGCATTAAGAGCGAATTAAGTATCAAATATACAAGAAAAATACAAAATATCAAGCAAAATACATCAAATATGGGTGTATAAATATAGTC
Source organism: Erythroxylum orinocense (assembly GCA_025531955.1). Classification (NCBI taxonomy): domain Eukaryota; kingdom Viridiplantae; phylum Streptophyta; class Magnoliopsida; order Malpighiales; family Erythroxylaceae; genus Erythroxylum; species Erythroxylum orinocense. Next base: position 5,069 of record JANZLX010190740.1, read on the forward strand.
AAATATGTATTTATCAAACATTACCACACTTAAGCTTGTACTTATTCTCAAGCAAACCATAATCTAAATTATAAATCTTACAATATCCGCCCTTCATCAATCTCAACATGCCCATTCATACTCTAAATTATCAAATCATATTAATCAAATTAACATACAATTGCGGTCAAATTATCCTAAAATTAACTTTATAGACCAATATTAATAGTAATCACATCACAATCTCATTGAAATCAAAAGCATAAATCTTTACACGCTCATTAAGATTTCATTTAATGTCCTTAAGTGTTTAAGGTGAAAAGTATCAAACTCTCAATCAATGCATAGTAGAACTCTTACCATAGGCTTACAATATTATCACATCTCCATCACTTATGTATAAACTAAAAGCGAAAATCAAATGGTCTTATAAGGTTGTAATGGGGGCATAGGTAAGTATGATTGAGATAATAAAAAGGGTGAATTTGAAGGAAACATTACATGAAAGTTGTTTACAATATATATAGGTCCTTTTATTACAACTGTATTGGTACCATATAATTTTTTCTTTTCTTTTTCTATGCTCTTTTTTTTTTCTAATCACCACAATTCAAGCATTCAATACCATAATTAAAGAATTAATGGACCTTTCAAGAATTTCAAGTTTCATACAAGCAAGTAGTGTAAATAACCTTCAAGATTCAAAGCAACAAAAAGGCTTTAAGAAAAATAGGATAAAGTTTAATAATTGGTTATAATCAATGAAAAAGGTTAAGGCTCAACTTGGATATTCCTAAAGATAAAATTAAGGTAAGATAATTTCAAAGAATTAGTCTAAAACAAGTTGTTAAATTTAAGTGTCTTCATCATGTTAATGATTCTAATTTAATGAAATATGATCTTAATATGTATGGTAAAAGCAAGTTATAGAATTGTTCTACTATACATAATAACACAAATGAAAGAATAACAAGAGCATAAAAATTATGAAATTTGCTCTTAGGCTCAAAAGGTCACAAAAAAGATGGTATATACGTGTGTAAATAGTATGCAATTTTCATTCAATTTGATTATTCAAATGAACACTAAAAAGTATGACCTATAAAAGAAATTTTATTCTAACCATCATCCTTTTGCATACTAATTTAAATCAATATTTAATAATGAAGTACAATATTGATTGACAAATTTCAATTAAATCAAGATATTAATTCATAAAATTCAATAACCAAGATAATAAGCTTAAAGAAATCATAAAATTGATAACCCTTCTCTACATTTAAAGTTGTAAATTGTCCTCAATATTGTTCTCCTTTTGTCAATGACAATGTACACTTAAAGTTGTACATTGTCCTTAATATGTCAATGATACCAATGACGATGCAATTAGATTAATATTACTTTTGTTCTCCTTGAGGGGTAAGGCGAAGCAATGGTTAAACTATTAGCGTAAGTCATCCATTACCACTTGGGACCAAGTTGCAGAGAAGTTTCTTCTAAAGCACTTCCTGCTACCTAAGATTGCCAAATTAAGGAATGACATCTCCTCCTATACCTAGGTTAACTTAGAGACATTGTATGATACATAGGAGAGATTCAAAGAGATGTTAAGGAAGTGCGTATATCATGGTCTACCATTATGGATGCAAACTTAGACCTTCTATAATGGATAAATCAAATGATATGGCAGATGATAGATGTAGTAACTATTAGTACTCTAAACAATAAAATGTTAGAAGTAGATCAAGACTTCCTTTGTGATATGGCGATGAATAATTATCAGTGGTGCTCTTCTTGAGAAAAACTTAGCAATCTAGCAAGAGTATATAATGTAGATGCAGTTATGAAATTGGTAAACCAAGTTAAAGCTTTGAGTAGAAATATTGATGGATTGACAGTGAATCCTCAATTACTCTAAGTCATGTAGTCTGAGGTAGGTGGGCTTGGAAATCTAAGTCAAGACAATTAAGCTCTATAGCCCAAATATGTGGATTATATGGGAAATGCTCACAGACCCTGTAATTACCCATATAGTAATACATACAATCCAGAATGGAGGAATCATTTAAATTTCTCTTTGGAAATCAAGGGCAATCAAGGAACAACCATCCAAAATTCCAGCAACACCTATCTCAAGAAAAGAAGCCAAGCTTGAAGGACATCTGTTGAGGTGTTGGGAAAGTTTTACAATTTATAAGCACTCAATATACTGCAAGCGCCCAGGCGATGCTTGTAATACATAAGGTGTCGATCCAATGAGGAGTTGTGAACTAATTTAATCCTAAGCTATCTAAGGCTTAAAAATTAATAAAATGAAAATAAAAATTGAATAGAAAAGTAACACTTGAAGGTGAGTGATAGAAAATTAATCGCGAAATTAATGCAAGAAATTGAATATTGAGCAACACCAAATTCACAATAGGAAATCACATAAGAAAATTTACCAAATTATGAGAGAGAGATCTATCATATCATTAATACTAACCTAATCACTATTGTATTATTATGGTGCCAGTTATAGACTATCATAAGGTGGATTACTCTCTCTCAAGTTATAAGCACTAAACCATAATTAAGTCTAGTTACTGAATTTGTAATATCCTAATTAACTATCAGCTCATAACCTAATCAGTTCTTAATTTTTCTAATAAACTATCACGTCTCGCACAGGATCGCTCTTCGTACAATTTTCGATTTGATTAATTGCGTGATCTATTAGATTATTTAAGTCTCATTAAACAACCTAATCATTTTGCATTCGATTCATTTTATTTATTTATTACCTAAGCATGAAGTTAAAGCAATCGATCACAACACCCAATCGAAATAACACAAAGATGACTATATTAAAATTGAATCAAGTTTAAATCCCTAATGACAAGTTAGAACATCATCCACAATCTACAACCCATAAACATAATCATATTCATATTACACATTCAATGAAGAAAATGACAAAAATGAACATAACATCACTTAGATAGGACCTGGATGACTCGGGAAGGCAGCAGCGTCCGAAACCCTCTCCTTTTCTTCCTCTTCTCTCTCTTCTTCTTCTCTCCTCTTAAAGCTTTTTTTCAAAGTGGCAGAATGTAAGCTCCCTTTTAAGGTTCTATTCTTTTCCTTTTATTGTATTTTCTAATTAGGGCAAACTCTAGAGTTTTTCTGGGCTCCAAAAGTCCAAAATGTACCTGAAAAATGAAGTTCAGCAAGTTGATGCACATTGTCTATCACGATTATGGCTATTTCATCTTGCTTCTATCACAATCATAGCACATTGGCCACGATCGTGGCCCTGGGTTTCGCTTCAAGCATCCTCCGATTCTCCTCCATTTTTCCATAATTGATCAGAAACACTAACAAACATGTCAAGACACCTCAAATACACAAAATTTAAGCTCAATGGCATACTATAACCCATAAAATACTCAAAACATAAATGTCTAACTAAACAACATAATCCGAACCTAGACATGCACTAATTATTCAATTTAACAATTAAACACATATTAAACTATCCACTAAAACATTATGTAATCTACCATTATCAACATCATGTTTAGGTTTCTTCAAAATTTAGAAGCAATGTTTCAATCGACAAAGACTTCATTGAGAAATCAAGAGGTTTTTATGCGTAACTTAGAAACTTATATTAGCCAGCTTATGAAGTTAGTTTCTAAAGGACAATAAGGGAGTATGCCTGATAGCACCGAGACTAATCCTAAAGAACATAAGAAGGTAGTCACTTTTAGGAGCAGAAAGGAAGTGCAAGCTGATAACAAGGCATAAGGTGAGGAGGAGAATGATAAAAAGAGTTAAGAGAAATCTAAAGACATCAAAGTGTCGTCCAAGAGTTTAAAAAAATCCTAGCTTACCATCCCATAACCTACTAAGTTGAAGAAGGATCGTATGGATAAGCAGTATGATAAATTCTTTAAATTTTTTAAGCAACTTTGCGTTAAATTACCTTTTATTAAGGTTCTTTCGTAGATGCCAAAGTATGCAAAATTCTTAAGGGAGTTTCCATGTAACAAGAAGAAGTAATAGGATTTAACTACGTTAAGATTAAGTAAGGAATGCTCAGCAATTCTACAAAGCAAATTACCCAAGAAGTTTAAAGATCTAAGGAGTTTTACCTTTTTTTTTTCATCGGCATCTCATCATGTCTCAAGACATCTTCTTTTTTTAAGTTCATAATTGATGTCTCCTGATGCCTCAAACTTTTTTTTTTCATTTAAAGCATCAATTACTATTCACATAGATTAAAAATTATGGTCAAAGAAGTTCCTAACTGCCTCTTTCTCCTCTCACAAAATCTTTCTCACTTTCTTCACGGTCTCCCACACACCATAATGCTTATTTGGATGTTCATCATGTAATCAACCCTCTACATCTAAGATTAGTTAAAAAATTAATTCATTTAATTTCTTCATCAAAAGGTACTTTCAAATGTTACAATAAATTATTAACAAAATAACATTGTCTTTAACTTTCCATATTGCCCTACTTAAATGAATAGTTCATGTATAGTCTGTTCAGATAAAATGTCCACAAATAAAAACAAGTGAAGTTAGGTATTATGAATTACCCATTCGGTAGTGTGCTTACAAAGATGATTCAGAATGAAATGTATCCAACTAAGTTGTTCATAATTATCAACATCAACCATGATATTCAATACTAGATGTCCATATAGTGGTTAGCATTTGAGCACAAAAATATATCCAAGAAACTGAAAAAAGAAAGAAAGAAGTTTCATGGAAAACATTTTTTCATCTGCACACCCTTAACTTTTTTTAGTGCAAACTTAATGACTACTCAGTGATCATTAATTTTGTACTCCTCCTCAAGCTTTAACATCTTAGTTTTATCAACTTTTGTGAGTACTCATTTCGTTTTGTTTAAAACCCCCCATAATTCATACCATAATGTTTCATAAATTTCTTCCACGATCCTCCCTAATGTTCAACGAAATCTAATTTGGATCAAAGCGAGGACATAACTAGTAATAAAGATTCCTGGATTTTACCTAGGTGATCCACTTTAGTTGCTACAATTGCTATAGAGTAAGGCTCTGCACCAATTTGTACATCTTCCTCGAATAACATCATATTTGACAACTATGCAAATACTCAAATAATATAGTCAATATCGAATAAATTTATACTTAATATGCTTACTAGTTACTTTCTATTTTGTGTTTAAACCTTCTTCTTGTTGTGAAGGAGATCAACCACACTAAATGCCTATTTGGTTAAGCTTTTTGAGGGTGAATAAACATTTTTTTCTACCGCGAAGTTTTTTTAAGAAAAATAAGTATTTGACTGTAAAATGAAAAGGCACCTTTTTAGTAGATATAGATTTTTTGGCAGCTAAAATACAACTTTTTAATAAGCGCAAATTTGGAGCTTCTCAAAAAAGTACTTTTTTAAGTAGATTTTTCATATCAATTAATCAGCTTATTTTTTAGCCCCTTTAGCCTTATATTTTACACATAATTTCCACAACACCCACAAACATATCTTCACGTTTATTTTGATATTTATATAATATTATTTGACTTTTTATATGTTTTAATATTTATTTGTATATTAGTTTTAATTATGTTATAATCCATATAATTTGGTTAGATATATTTTCATTTATATTTCATATGGTTTAAAATTATAAAATAATTAATATATTGTGCTTTGCATATTGTTTAATATATTTTAAATAATATTTATATACATAAATATTTTTATTAAAAATAAAATATTCTTAAAATTAAAAGTATTTTTTTATTTTTATCTTGTCAAACAATCTATTGTATGAAGCTCTTTCAGAAAAAGCTACTTTTTAAATGACAATCAAACAGTCAACCGGCTTCTTAGAAAAGTTCTTTTCAGAAAAGCGCTACTGATATAAGTCTATCCAAACAGGCACTAAATTATAATCACTATTGCTCTTAAAATGAAAACAAAGCATATATGCAAATGAATCCCTATCAAACTAGCTAAAAAGGTCCGAACACAAACTCAATATCATCAAAAGGATATAAACCAATAACATGTATTTATCTCCAACTCTACTCTTGACCACTAAATCAATTTTAACAAACTAAAGACCCATCAAACCGTGTCTAAAAGTAAATCTAAATAAATTCATTCAACGCACTGGTTGGCGTGGTACAAGCGTTGTAACTTCCTTTTCTTTTATGATTAACTACTCTAAAAGTAACAACTAAAGATAGATAAATTTAACTTTCTCCAAACATATTGCAAAGACACGATGAACACAAAAAGCGGATAGAGATATAGGAGGAGGGGAGAGATTGTCTACATAGCATGTCTATGGACGATTTGTTGGGTAGATTTTTTGATGACGATCTCGAATTCTTCAAATCTCCACTAACCATATGTCTATTACGTGTCGAACTAGATGTCTAAAAGACACTGGATTGAGAATGAGTAGAGAACAATATATCTGTTATAAAAGATAGAAATAATATGGTGTGCCACTAATTATAAATGGTCACATGTATTGAGATGGTTTGGTTTTACCTACACATATGGGAGTAGATGATCACATGTATTGGGATGGTTTGGTTTTACCTACACATAT
>JANZLX010190772.1:0-11649 GCA_025531955.1 Erythroxylum orinocense
TTGAGCTTTTTAAGCATATCTTGAGCTATAAAGCTCTAATTGAAGTGATTCTTTCTTTAAAGCAAACTAGAGACATATAGCTATGATTTCTATGAAGACGTCAAATTGAAATTATGATTTGAAAACTTCCAAATTTTGTTCACAAGTAGGAGAATTAAGTTCAAGCATGGTGATTGTTTTGTATGAGCACACCATGGAACAATTTGTGAGTAAATTTTTGGGATGTTATGAGAATGAAAAAAAATATGACGGCTAATGAGGGTTTAATGAAAGAACCCTTCAAGTTAATATGCACGCTCACGTTTCATGATTATCAAAGCAAGCGTTGGACTCTGGACAACAGACGAGTGAGTAAGCAAGAGAGTTAGGTTCCGGAAACGGGATCCAATTGTTTAGTTAGCTTTTGAAATGAAATCAATCAGTGTTTAAGTTTAGAGGGTTTGGTTGATTGGAAATAAGAAGATAAAATGAAACTAAACTAAGAAAAGAAAACAAATTAAAGAAAACATGCAAAGTGATGAAAGTCGAGAATTTGTTAGGAATTCGATTCTTTGGTTCTACCTTGGCCTATACCGCAATTAAACATATTTTGATGATTTGTTGTTCTCAAACCTCTCTTAGAAACTATTAATCGAAGGTTAATCTATTAACTCGAGTTTTCTCTTAGGTTGTGTTTAATCAAGATATGATCATTAATCAAACCTAGCCACCGAATAACCTAAGATAGGATCTCTAGATTCAATTGGGTAACTGCATTACGAATTAAGAAAATCAATTAATCAATGCAACAACCACAAACGACACATCATTTAGCCTAGGTTATGTTATCCCTAGTGATTATGAACCATTATCCGCTACAAATCAATTTTAACATATCAATTACGGATTACATTAAATATTCTAGCAATGGGCTTGTAATAAAAGGATCCAATGAATGCATTAAAATCATCTTTTCACAATATCCAAATCCATACACATCGGATATCATAATCAATTCCTAAGGAGAGAAAGAAACAACAAATACAAGGAAGGAATGCTTAATCGGGTTATCGGCGTCGAGAAGCTAACCCTTCATTGGTCTCCTCATGGTGGAGAGCCTGCATCCATCTTCGTGTCGGGTCTTGATCTTGCATCACATGCATCAAAAATAGAAAAAAACAATAGAAATATAAAACAACAACTTTCAAGTGCCATTAGATGTAACTTTAATAAAACATGAACTTAAGATGTGTACCTTACAATCTCCGTCGTTCTTTGTTGTATTCATCTCTTTGGGTTGTCACAAACCACAACGACTGAATGAGGATGTCTCTAATGATATCCACACAAAGAGCGAAGCCTGAAACCTCTTAGGAAGAATGGCTAGAACATACAGAAAGTGTTAGCTTTGTGATGTATTTTTTGAGAAACTGTTTTTAAAGAGTGAGAGAAGATGATGAACAGTTCACCAAAATCTCTTGTTTTTCACACAACAGTTGCAAGAAAATTGATTTTTCTAACACCCTTTGGCCTTCTTCTAACCCCCAACATCAATGGAGAGTTAGTAGGAATTAAGTGGCTTTTAATCCCACTTAATGTAACATGAAACTTCCACCTCTTCTTTAAATGAAAATTTTGTCATCTTGCTAATTAAAAGGTAACTTTATCATCTGACCTAATAAGTAAGATTCACATGTGTCATATGATTCACAATCAAATGACCTAAAACTACCACACTTTTGTAACTTAATCATACATTTCTTATATATTGGATCCCCATCCAAAAACCAATTTACTTATTCTTTGCATCTCCAATGCATGTGATCCATTAGGTTTTCAGTTATATTGGCCACTTAAATTAACACTTAACTCAAGAAAGTCGTGAATAGTATCTAGCAACACATCATGACCCGCAATTGACCAAAAAGTCAATGGTTTGACTTAATTCAAGAAAGTCATGATTAGTAACTAGCAGTACATCATGACCCCTAATTGATTGAAAAGTCAATGGTTTGACTACAAACCCTTCCATAGACACTTTTCTCGAGCAATTCATCCTTTCACCATCTATATCCTACTTGGTTCAAACTATGGTTAAAGTGTCAACTCCCACTAGACTGAATATGTCACATCTAGCCTAAGTGATGTTAGTTCTCATCCCCAAGGCTCATTACACAATTGGATATTTCATTGAAGACTATCTTCATGACATTTCCACTCTAGCTAGGGATTCCTGAGTAATGACCCCGACAAGAGGTTGTGGGTATCATCTCCTTCTATTAGGAGTGATGAATCCTCTATTGGCTACTTAATTACCTTTGAATACCTTAAGTTGTACCCAATAACCACCTTATGAGAAACCTCTAAAGAGGCAACGAGGAATGGAGTCAAAGTACAAGATTAGTATCCAAAATATCCTTAAGCACCTTAAGACTGAGGATATTTTCACCATTGCTATGATGAGACTATCATTGACACTATAATAGATTATCTAAATGATTGTCTCATAGTAGGTCATCCAATGTACTTACTACTCTCAACAAGCATCCACATTTTAACTCTAAACAACTTATATTTATAGTTTATGAGATCCAATTCTTGATTTAGTCAAGGAGTATAATAAGTGCTAGTATGTTCGGATTAATAATGTACCATCTCAATAATCCTATAACTAGGGATAATTTAGATACTAACGTAATTACACATTAAAGGAATCTTATTATCATGATCTCATCATGATTTCCTTCATGTTATGTAATGTATAAAGGATTATCAATTCATAAAGAACATGAACATCAAATTAATGAAAAAGCCTTTTTATTAATAAAAAAGATTTGTATAATAAGTGTTAAAGGTGATTGCCTTTATAGCACTTCTCTAACAACCTCCCACTCGCACTAAAGACAATCGCCTTTGTATTTAATACCATAGGTGAGTACATGAGATTTATATTTGTTTTGAGGAATCAACTTAGTCAAAGGATATGTAATATTATGATCAGTGGACACTCTCTATATCTTAACATTATTGCTACCAATGATTTCTCTAATCAAATGGTATTGCCTGAGTACAAGTTTGGATTTCTGATAAGGCCTTAGTTCCTTTGCTTGCGCTAGCACCATTGTTGCCACAATACAACTGTACTGGGTCAATGATGTTAGGAACCACTTTAAGTTCCATGATGAACTTATTGATCCAAACTACTTCATTTGCTGCTTCTGAAGTGGCAATGTATTCTGATTCAGTTGTTGAATCTATAGTTGTCTCTTATTTGGAGCTCTTCTAACTAACTGCTTCACCATTCAGTGTAAAAATATATCTTGACTGGGATCTTAAGTTCTCTTTGTCAGATTGGAAACTAACATCTGTATACCCACTCATAATAAGATCTCCTTCTCCATATACTAAGAATACATTCTTAGTTCTTTTTAAGTACTTAGGGATATTCTTGAGAACCACCCAATAACCCTCTCCAGGATCTGACTAGTATCTGATCGTAAAATTATAACATATAATACACGGGTCTCGCACATTATATAGCATACATGATTGATTCTATAGCTAAAGCATAAGGGATCAAATTCATACAAGTCCTCTCATCTTGTATCTTTGGACACGTAGATTTTAAGAGTGTAATCCTATATGTCATAGGAATTTTAACCTCTCTTAGACTGCTCCATGCTAAACCTCTTTAGCATCTTGTCTATATATGTAGACTGAGAAAGGCCAAGCAACTTGTTAGATCAATCTCTATAGATGCTTATACACAAAATATAAGTTGCTTCTCCAAGGTGTTTCATGGAGGAATTCTTGGAAAACCAAATCTTGACTGATTGTAAATCTAAGACATCATTTCCAATTAGTAGTATGCCATCTACATACAACACAAGGAATACAACTGCACTCCCACTAACTTTCTTATACACACAAGGTTCATCTAGATTTTGTGAGAAACCAAACTCTTTGATTGTCTCATTAAATTAGATATTTCAACTCTTAGATGCTTGCTTCAATCCATAAATAGATTTTTGAAGCTTGCATATCTTTTTATGGATTTTTCAAGCTTGCATATCTTTTTTACCATTATTGGATATGAAACCATAAGGTTGTTTCATATACATATCCTCAGTTATCTTTCCATTAAGGAAAATTGTTTTCACATCCATTTTTCATATCTCATAATCATAATGACAAGCAATGGCCAGGAGTATGCTAATGGATTTAAGTATGGCTACCGAGCTGACGATAGCCTTTAGCTATAAGCCTAGCTTTATAGGTAACTGCATTACCCTCCATCTTTTCTTCTTGAAAATCCATTTGCACCTGATGGGTGGGTCAACCAAAGTCCATACTTGGTTTTTATACATAGATTTCATTTCGAATTTCATGACTTGAAGCCATTTTTCAAATTCTAGATTCTTCAAAACTTCTTCATAGGTAGTAAGCTCATTGTCTTCCATAAGTAATACGTCATTATGTTCACTTATGAGAATCCATATCTCTCTGGAACATGAAGTATCCTACTTGACCTATGAACTTCTTCTGTATCAGAAGACTGAACTATTGTTCCATCATTATGAATAACAGTCTTAGGTTTAGACAGTTGATCTGCGTCTATTTGAGCATCTTGAACTTCCATAAGTTCAATTTTGCTCCCACTATCTTCTTTTAGAAGAAACTCATTCTCTAAAAAGACGGCATGCTTTGAAACAAACACCTTTTGGCAAAATATTGTAGAACTAATATCCCATCGTTTCTTTATGATATCCTACAAACAGACACTTGTCAAATTTGACTTCTAGCTTATCAGACTGAATCCACTTCACATAAGCTGGAGAATCCCAAACTTTTATGTGAGAAAGATAGGGTTTCTTATTAGTTCACATCTCATATAGAGTAACATCAACTAACTTTGAAGGGACTCTGTTTAACACATAAACAACAGTCTCAAGTGCATATCCTTGAAAGGATTTTGGCAGATCTGCTAAGCCCATCATTGACCTCACCATGTCAAAAAAGGTTTGATTTCTTCTTTTTGCCACACTATTGTGATATGGCGTGTAAGGTGGAGTCCACTAAGATATTATCCCATTAGCTCTGAGATAAATGTGGCTTAAGTATTCACCACCTCGATCTGATCGAAGCGTTTTAATACTTATTCCCATCTGTTTCTCTATTTCATTTCTGAATTCTTTGAATTTTTCAAAGGCCTCATATTTGTATCTCATTAAATAAAAAAAAACCCATATTATGAATAATCATTGATGAAGTTAATGAAGTATATGAAATCACCTTTGGAATGTATAGACATCGGACCACAAACATTTGAATGTATTAAGTCCAACAGCCTAGTAGTTGTTCACCCTTTCCCTTAAAGGGTAACTTTGTCATCTTGCCGAATAAGTAAGATTCACATGTTTCATATGATTCATAATCAAATGACCCTAAACTACCACACTTGTGTAGTTTAGTTATGCATCTCTCACTTATATGGCCAAGCAACAATGCCATAAGTAAGATGATTTCACATTATCTCTTTTTTTTCTTTTATTGTCCTTGATATTTAAAACTAGATTGGACATATCGAATATGTATGTTCTATTGCATAATGTACTCATAGCATAAAGCATTCCATTCAAACTAATAGAACAACCATTATTCCTAAAATTTAAATGGAAACTAGCCTTATTAAGACTAGAAACTGAAATCATATTCTTAGTCAATATAGGTACATAAAAGCAATCATCCAATTCTATTACAAGCCTACTAGGGAGTGTCAATACATAAGTTCCTATGGATAATGCAGCAACTCTTACTCTATTTCCCACGTGCAGGTTTGACTATCCCTTGTTGAATTGTCTATTGTTCCTGAGGCATATGTGGGAGCCACAACTAGTATCCAATACCCATATGTTATTATTAGAAATAATATTAATATCAATAACAAATATGCCTGACATAGATGGGACATTTGATGCCTTCTTCTGCTTCAGTGACTCCAGATAGGCCTTAGAGTTCATCTTCTAATGGCCATCCTTTCTATAATGGAAGCATGTTCCCTTAGGGGTAATCTCCTTAGCTTTCTTCTTAACCACACCTCTATTAGGCCTTATATACTTCTTCTTCTTTTGGTTCTTCTTCCTTGAACCAGAAGAATCCACCAACATCATAGCCTTATTTTCCTTACAGATAGATGGCTCAACTATTTTGAGCAAGTTGATCAGCTCAGGAATCGTTGTGGATATTTGGTTCATTTGATAGTTAAGCACACACTATGAATAACTATTAGTCAAACCAATTAGAATTAAGTCTATACTTAATTCAAGATCCATCAAAAAACCTAAAGAGGCCAACCTCTCAATATAGCCATTCATCTTCAATGCATATTGCACTAAAGATGTCCCCTTAACCATCTTGGAGTGGAAGAGCAACCTTGAGGTCTCAAACTTTTTGGACCTAGCTTGCCCTTCAAACAACTCCCTCAAACGATATACTATGGTATGAGCATCCATAGCCTCATGCTGCTTTTACAATTCCAATGACATAGTGTCCAGTATTATGTAACTAGTCATCTCATTATCATTAAGATGCTTTCTGTATGCCCTTTGATCATTATCAGAAGCAACAACAGTAGGAGGATTGGGAAGTGGTTCTTCCAAGATGTAGCCTAGTTTCTCTAACTTGAGAACTATTCTCAAGTTCCTGAGATAGTCTAGGAAGTTGGGTCCAATCAATTTACTGGCTTCTATAAGTGAGCGTAGGTTCACACTAGTGGTTATGGTGTCAATTCTTGCAACCTAATGTCAAAGAGCTCATAAATCCGTAACCCTCTATATGAATCCGAGAGAAATTGTACAGCAGTTTTCCTAATAGGTTAATATCTAATATCCCTAATAATGACCTTGAGTTTGCCCAACAAGCCACCTTAGGTCAATCAATAGGTATCAATTATACCAATTGCATTTATAATGCAACTATCGTATCTAGTGCCATCAACTATTAATGTGTGCACTCATATTGGGCTATCAACTCTTGATGCATGTACATCTCATATATACACTACTCAACTTCACCTCTGTCCACATTGACTTTGGGTTTGCCCAACAAATAAATGCTTCTAGTTCAAACCAACCCATTAATCTGAAAATCATATTTCCATGGATCAAACATAAAGTGTGCTTAGGTTTGTCTAAAAAACCTAACTCTAAAAAGACTCTGGTTCTCACCATATTAATGGAAGGCATTAGTTTTAATATTCTAAGTGAGGGATTTCTACTTTGGTCTCATTTAACTAGGATGGTCTTGTATATATATATATAGTTGCTAAAGCCATATGACATGATATGGACACCCCAATCATATCGGGCTTAAGTCCATAACCATACATCATGCAAGTCCAAACAATCCTAACATGCATTCTCTAATGAATCAAATTAAACACATAATTTTTGGTTGTGACAATTTATAGATCCTAAAATTTGGAAGTCGATTATACTCTTGAATCGAATTTTAATCTTGGCTAAATTTAATTTTGCAGGTCATTTCAATTTGGAATTTAATATTAATCAAATTAAATTAAACTCCAATTTCCAAAAATTAATTCAAAAATTAGTAACCTTAAAATTAATTATTTGACGTCAAAATTACACACTTTAATTTTGTCACATAAGCCACTTTATAGTCATACTATAAAATTTAACACTCCACTTAAATTAATTCAAAATTAATTTCCAAAATTTACCAAAATTTCCAAAAAATTTAATATCATCATTCCATGCATTTCCAAGTCATTTCAAGTTCATCAAAATAATTTTAGAATCACCCAAAATCATCAAGATAACTGAAACTACACCTAGACACATAAAATGACAAATTTGTCATCTAAAATTTTCCGAAAATATAATTTTGAGAAAATTAATTTTTGCATGTATAAGACATAAAAATAAAACATTTTTATCACATAAGAATATTTTTAAGGTTCTGGAACCGAAACATACACATAGAAAATTATCAAACAAAAATAGTTCCATCAATTTCAACAAAACCGACCAGATTTGTTTACTATTTGAAACACTAATTAAAAATTTTAATTAATTATGGAAACATTCCAAAGAATTAAACACATTCTAGATATGTTTACATAATTTTTCTATAATCAAATTCCAAGAAAAACATGTTCAACCTCAACAATTTAGTCAACTAACATCATATGTTCTACAGGAAAACAATTTTCATACATGTTGTATACATTTCAAAAATAAATATTTTAACCATATTAAAATCAATTTTCAATCACAAAAACCATATAAAAACATCTCATGAGTTTTCTAAGCATAGAACCTCTGTTGTCACAACCATGCAATCCTATTGCACATATAATAGAAACTACATCTAATGGGCACAAGATGGCTCTGATACCACTTTTGGGTTTTGATCTTGCGTCACATGCATCAAAAATAGAAAACAACAGTAGAAATGTAAAAAAAAAAAACCCCAAAAATCTAAGACCTTTCAAGTGTCATTAGATGCAACTTTAACAAAACATGAACTTAAGATGTGTACCTTACAATCTCCTTTGTTCTTCATTGTCTTCACCTCATCAGGTTGTGGTAACCCATAATGACCAAAGTAGGACATCTCCCATGATATCCACGCGAAGAGCAAAGCCTGAAACCTCTTAGGAAGAATGGCTAGAACACACATAAAGTGCTAGCTTTGTGATTTATTCCTTAAGAGAGTGTTTGTAGAGAGACAGAGAAGATGATGAACACTTCATCAAAATCTCTTGTTTTTCCCACAACACATGCACGAAAATTGATGTTTCTTACATCCTATGGCCTTCCTCTAACCCCCAAAATCAATGGAGAGTTATTGGAAATTAAGTCGCTTTTAATCCTACTTAATTTACCAAAAACTTCCACCCCTTCTTTAAAGGGTAATTTTGTCATCTTGCTTCCTAAAGGTTAATTTTATCATCTTACCTAAGAAGCAAGATTCACATGTGTCATATGATTCACAATCAAATAACCTTAAACTACCACACTTGTGTAGCTTAGTCATGCGTCTCTTATATCTTAGATCCCCATCCTAAAGCATTTTACATATTCTTCATATCTTCAATACAAGTGGCTCATTAGGTTCTCGATTATGTTAGCCACTTAAATTAACACTTAATTCAAGTAAGTCATGAGTAGTATCTAACAACACATCATGACCCTATTTCATTATAAAGTCAGTAATTTGACTATAAACCCTTCCATAGATGATGTTCCCGTGCAATTCATCATTTTATCATCTATACCCTATTTAGTTCAGAGTATGGTTAAAGTGTCAAATCCTAATAGACTGACTACGTCACATCTAGCCCAAGTGATGTTAGTTCTTATCCTTGACACTCATTACTCAATTAGATATGTCATTAAGGGCTATCTTCATGAAATTTCCACTATAGACAGAGATTTTCGAGTAATGACCCCAATAAGAGACCGTGGGAATCATCTCCTTCTATCAGGAGTGGTGAATCCTTTATTAGCTACTCAATTATTTTCGAATACCTCAAGTTGTACCCAATCACCAACTTATGAGTAACCTTTAAGAGGCAATGAGGAATGGAGTCAAAGTATAGGAATAGTATCCAAGATATACTTAAGCACCTCAAGTTTAAGGATATTTGTACCATTGCTATGATGAGACTATCATTGACACTAGAATATATTATCCATATGATTGCCTTATGGCATGTCATCCAATGTACTTATTACTCTTAGCAAACATCCACATGTTAACTCTAAAACAACCGATACTTATAGCTTATGAGATCCACTGCTTGATCTAATCAAGGAGTATAACATGTGATAGTCTATCCGGATTAATAATGTCCCATCTCATTAATCCTATGACTATGGATAATTTAGTTACTAACATAATTTCACATGATAGGAATCTTATTTTCATGATTTCCTTCATGTTATGTAATGTATCAAGGACTTCATTAATTCGATTTAAGATCACTATTAATTCATAAAGAATAAGAACATCAAATTAACAAAAAGCCTTTTTATTAATCAAAAAGATTTGTGCAATATATGCTAAAGGTGATTGCCTTTAGATTACTTTTTTAATACTTTGTGCTCTCCCAAAGTTCCCAAGTTCCCACTCGATTTAGCTGAAAAAAACACTATTTAGCTTACATTCTCACCTTGCTCCTTTCCTAAGATACTGTCTCCTTTTCTTTTGTCTTAAAACCTCACGCACCTTAAAAACCTTCCTATAATGTCTACCTATTTTCCTTGCTATTATGTGATTTGTTATTGGCAAAACGTTTGCATTTCATGCCTAACATCTGCATGAAACAGAGACATTGTTTACATGAGACACAAATAATGAACGCAAATGTTGTTTGTGTACAACGTCTGTTGCTACTATCGTTTCTCCTTGGTGTTGCTGCCGATTTGCTTTATGCTTCTATTTTTTGCGTGCAATGTTTTTATCATTTTCTACTTTTGCGTCTCTACGTTGTCCTTGCTTCTTGTTCCCAACACTGTTGCATCGTTTTATCTATTGGTTGTCCACTGACTACAATGTTTCCTTCATGTTGTGCTGTCATTTTAGTCCAACATTCTTGAATGCAAAAACATGCAGTTTCCATGCATATGCAAGTTAATTTCTAGTTGGCCTCTTCCTTTAGTTTTATGCTTTATATTATCTTCTCTTGCTCTATTTTCTTCTTATTCCATGAAGATAAGTGAATATTAACACTTTAGTTGTGCATTATAACACTAGTCAAAATAAACTAGACTTATTACTACTATAATTGTGCCAAGTCTAGGTCAATCTCACACAGAGAGTTTGGTTAGCTTCTAAAATGAAATCAATTAGTGTTTAGGTTTAACGTGGTTTGGTTGGTTTAAAATAAGAAAATAAATTGAAACTAAACTAAGAAAAAAATTAAAGAAAACATGCAAAGTGATGAAAGTGGTGAATTTGTTAGGAATCTGATTTTTTGATTCTATCTTGGCCTACACCCTAATTAAACATATTGTGATGATTTGTTGTTCTCAAACCTCTTCTAAAAACTATTAATCGTAGGTTAATCTATTAACATGAGTTTTCCTTTAGATTGTGTTTAATCAAGATATGATCGTTAATTAAACCTGGTCACTGAATAACCTAGGATACGATCTCTAGATTCAATTAGGTAACTGCATTACGAATTAGGAAAACCAATTAATCAAGAAAACAACCACATACAATGCGTCATTTAACCTAGATTATGTTATCTCTAATAATTACGAAATATTTGTCACTTCAAATGACTTTCAACATAACAAATACGAATTACAATAAATATTCTAGCAATAAGTTTGTATTAAAATGATCCAGTGAACGCGTTACAATCATCTTTTCACAATACCCAAATCTATATACATTAAATAACATAATTAATTTCTAAAGAGAGAAAGAAACAACAAATACAAGGAAGGAATGCTTAATCAAGTTATCAATGTCGATATTGTCTCTAAACTAATGTCAGAAAGCTACCGCTTCATAGGTCTCCTCATGGTGGAGAGCTTGCTTCCTTCTTCGTGCTCTCTGTTAAATTTTTATATGATTAGACCTAAATAAACTGAGCACATATAAGCCTAAATAAGGTTCCATCCCAAAACCAAT
>JANZLX010190781.1:0-11648 GCA_025531955.1 Erythroxylum orinocense
GTGGTCGTCCATCCCAACTCGTCCTTAGTATATATACTTAATGATACATAACCTCTAACACAAATGTGTCTTCAATTGTGAATCTAATTATTTTTTTAATGACATGAACAAAATCTCCTATATGATCGTAGCTCAAGTTGTGTCACTTTTTGCATTTGATCCTTCTAAGGTATGGGTTTGTACATCGGTGTGAGCCGGACCCTACCGAATTTGAACCGGTGACCAAAGATTTTTTTTTTCGAGTTCTTGCTTAAAATCACCTTTAATTCTTGAATAAAATCGTGTCAACATCTGATTTACATAATTATTTGAAAAGATATCAAAAACTAAATAATATAAAGTAGTATAAATAAAACAAAATAGTTAAGAAAATATGTGTATAATTGATACAACATCAATGATCTACAGGGTGCTCGTCGGGGTCGGAAAGTTCCTCCCCCGCACCTATTCTTGCAAGCTTACAAACATCTATGTTGTTGGATATTATTTTTGCGAGTTAGTCTTAGTTTGTGTTGTTTTCGTACATATAAAATCCTTTATATTTGAGCCTTTGTTCAGTCGCGTCATTGAAAATAAGTATGAAATGAAAACTTACGGGGGTGTGCTTTGGTTAATGAATTTAAGGTCAACGAGAAAGAAGTGAAAATGAGTAGTTAATTGTATACTACCATAGTACCATTATTGGTGGAATCTCGATATTCCGTACATCATAGGAATGAAACTCGTGATAAACGGGGGTGCTAACTACGTCCCACTTAAGATGAAGTACCTTTCTCTTGTCTTGGAGTGGCACTAGTGGCTGATCGCCCACATGTTTTGTCTAGTTTGACCACTCGAGAGAACAACGAAGTTGATCAGCTAAGCTGAAGCGGAGTGAATCGTAATTTGCAAATCAACTTGATTTCTCGTCAGATATGCTGCAATCAGGTGAGGAATGTTGTGAATTTTTTATAGCTTCTTTCTTCTTGATTAGATGATTCTTTTACAACGAGTTCTCTGTTTTCAAACTTTCAGGATACGATACTGATAAGTTTTGGTTTCAAGAAACACAAAAGAGGTGGCTCAAGCCAGCAGAGGTGCTCTCAATTTTACAGAACCATGACAAATACCAGCTAACTCAAGAACCTCCGCATAAGCCAACTAGTAAGTTTTTCATGTTATTCTTCTTCCTCTTGTTGTGTAGATGTTCCTTACTGGTATAGGCTAATTTGTAGGCGGCTTATACTTCTAACCGGATTGGTTGACAGGTGGGTCGGTGTTTCTTTTTGACAAGAGGGTTGTTCGGTTCTTTCGTAGGGATGGTCATAATTGGCGTAAAAAGAAGGATGGAAGAAACGTTGGGGAGGCACATGAACGACTTAAGGTTTATATCCCAATTCCATTGCATAAGTTTTCCTATTCATTATTGAAAAGTTTCCCTTTTCTCTTTAATTGTTTTGTAGCTTTGTTCGCCATCGAAGCCCTTAGAAAGCAGGAATAGGTTCTGCTAGATGTTAGTATCATTCATAGGCATCAGGCAAAGGGGAATGAATGTTGGGTGGTTTTAGCAATTTAATAAAACAAAATATGTATTTTTATGTCATTCATTTATGGCTGGTCCTGCTTTGATTAATTTTGTGTTTCGTTCTAGGTTGGAAAGATTGAAGCTCTAAATTGTTATTATGCACGTGGAGAACAAAACCCAAGTTTCCAGAGAAGAAGCTACTGGATGCTTGATCCGTAAGTTTGCCGCCATTGTTGGCTCCTTTCTTTTGACATTTTAAATTTGTGCATTACTATCTTCAGGAACTGCTGACGGAGGCTATCTGGAAGCAGATGTGTATTATTGAGACGGAAGTTATTTTTAAGAGGAATAAGAAATCTAGATCATTCTATCCTATTGAAAACTTCTCATATTTTACTTTCATTGACAGGGCATATGAGCACATTGTTCTTGTTCATTATAGAGAGATTACCGAGGTTAGTTCTCCAGAATGAATATAAAAGTCAGAGATCTTATACAATTTCGTGTACTTACGGAACTTGATGGTGATAGCATTATTTCAAACTTTATTATTTAGAAAATTCACTTGCCATCTTTTTAGTTCTATGTTGTGGAAGTTGGAACCATTTTGATTTTAAGTTTGCTAATCTCTGTGAGGCTATTCTAAACAACAGAAACGTGTCTCTGCATTTTTCTTTCATTTTAGAGCTTTGGAAGCTTATGTTTTGAGTTTCAAGTTGATGTAAAAGGTCTCTCTTTTTTTTCTTTTGTATATAGGGAAAACAATCTCCAGGATCTGTTGGAGATTCATCAACTGAATCTTCGTCTGTTTTAATTCCAACTCCAAGCTCTTATACTATGCACAATCAGGAATCTACTCCTATGATGAGTCATAAATGTGAGTCGCACAAGAACTTTTGTAGCCCAGGGTATGCAGAAGTTAGTTCTGAAAGAGTTATCAAGGACGATGGGGTAGATACTACAGCAGAATTGGTTAGTTCTCCAAATAATGATGTTAGTCAATTTTTACAACAGTTGGAAGAACAGTTGAGTTTGGATGAAGACAGCATCAAGGATATTGATACACTGAACAATCAGCAAGGCACTATAGGTAATACCAAAATACTGGCATAAGAAAGGAATATGTCCAAGCAATATCAATTTTTCACTTTACAGAATGAACCTGGACATGTGGTAGGCAACCAAATTTATCTGATGGAGTTTCAATCAAACAGTCTTGCATTGATTCAAGATGGATTTTTTGATTTTTTTTTTCCTGTTTTGGGCAGAGTTTCAGATTTTCATTTAATCAACTAGATTACTATCCTGGTCCTTTTTTTGGGGAATTAATTCTACTAACCACGTTCCTTTTTTTTTCAGATTGTTACAACTTAATCAGTGACATTGAACACTTAATTGTCATATTTTTTTTTCTCTTATTTTCTTTCCTTGACTAAGCGCAACCATGTCCCTGTCTTAAGCTAGTCGGGGTTGGCTAAATGGAACTTTTCATTCTTTCACATTTTATTCTTTTCATTCTTTTTCATTTTTATACTTTCAATTGTGGTTTGTCAAAAACTGTGTAGGAAGAGCAAATAACGGCTATTATGTTGCCTAGGGGATCACTGTGCCTATCAGCAGTCTTATGATTACACTGTTGGAAGTGAAGATTCCTTGTCCTGGAACAAGATGTTGGAGTCATGCAACAGTTCATTGGTGATTGATTTCCAGGTGAAAACACTTGGATATAATGAATGTTATTGATATCTAAAATAATACCCTAATAATTTGGATTACATTCTAGAGTTATTTGCTTTTGAGCATTCCTTTTTTGGATTGTTCATGTGCTTAGACTCTTTTCAAGAACTTTCATGTTTCTTTTCATGTAGAATTGATTTTAGATTTTCTTATAAGGTCCATTTCATGGCTCTGCAGCAGGAAAAACTCGATTCTACTTTGAGAAAGGAACCAATTGGATCCCAAGAACAAACTTGGCCAAATTCCAGCAGAAGCAATGTTGGAAACTGTATGTTTGTGCTGCTTTTGATGGCTATTGAGCTTATAATTTTATGACCTTTTTGACATCTCTCTATGTTACCAGCTTCTACTTCAGTACTTCAAGAAGTTGGAAACTTCAAACTGTATTCTTCGATTCCAGAAATCCATGACATCTGTTCTGATTACAATTCAATGCTAAATGAACAAGGCCAACTGCCTACTGCAGTTGGCTCAAGTTTGATCTTTGCAAAACGATTGAAGTTCAGAATCCGTGAGATATCACCAGAATGGGGTTATACTACCGAAGCTACGAAAGTATGCCTCTTCATCGACTTTGTGTTATTGAATTCTTTGCTACGTTATTTCTCTTTTGGTTATGGGGTGTTATTGAAAGAATCTGCTTATTCATTGACTTAGTGAACTATTGAAATAAGTCATTTCTCAATCTTTAGTTAACAAGTACTAGATTGAGTAAAGTACTTATCCAACTTCCTACTAGTTCTCTGTCATTCATGGATTCCTGGATTTGATGATGATAAAGTTGCTATGAGATGAAGGTTGTAAGTGATTATAAGTTGTTAAATCTGTACATCAGTATAGTTCCATTGCATCACAAAATTATTGACCACCACTGTATCCTTAATGTTGTTGATCTCAAGTCGTGTTTCCCTATTCCTTGACTAGTAGCAGCTTGGTTTGACTGGCTGGGCAAGGAGAAATTTAATATTCTGGTGACAAATCTTTACTTTTCTCTTTCCTGAGAAGAAATTTAAGTTAATTTATGAGGTTGAACTCTTTCTATGCAGGTCATCCTTGTTGGATCTTTTATTTGTGATCCATCAGAATCTGTATTAGCATGCATGTTTGGTGAAACTGAGGTTCCTCTTCAAATAATTCAGGAAGGTGTTCTCTGCTGCAAAGCTCCTCCTCACCTTCCTGGAAAAGT
Source organism: Erythroxylum orinocense (assembly GCA_025531955.1). Classification (NCBI taxonomy): domain Eukaryota; kingdom Viridiplantae; phylum Streptophyta; class Magnoliopsida; order Malpighiales; family Erythroxylaceae; genus Erythroxylum; species Erythroxylum orinocense. The sequence continues at coordinate 4,428 of JANZLX010190781.1, forward strand.
CAGTCTCTGCATTATATCTGGCGATAAGGAACCCTGCAGCGAGATCAAAGAGTTTGAGTATCGAGCTAAAGGTGCTAGTTGTTCTTGCTGTAACGAATCCCTGGTGGAAGCTACTAAGAATCCAGAAGAACTATTGTTACTTGTCAGATTTGTGCAGATGCTTCTGCCTGATTCCTCTTTACAAAAAGGAGAAAGCATGGTAACGGGAATTCATTTTCTTAGAGAATTGAAAGCCAATGATGATTCATGGAGTCATGTCATAGAGGCTCTTTTATTGGGCATTGGAACTTCATCAAACACTATTGACTGGCTCTTGCAACAGCTTATAAAAGACAAGTTACATCAATGGCTTTCATGCAAGTCTAAGGAAAGACATGCTGATTCTGGATGTTCCTTGTCCAAGAATGAGCAAGGAATTATTCACATGGTTGCTGGGTTGGGTTATGAGTGGGCCTTGGGTCCAATTCTTAATAACGGTGTCAATGTAGATTTTCGTGACATTAATGGGTGGACTGCTCTTCATTGGGCAGCACGTTTTGGAAGGTAAACAAAAACTCTGTTCTACATACAAATCCTTGGATGTAGGGGGTGCTAATCAATTGTTATTTTTTATGCTTAAGTAGTTTCAATTCTCATGAAATCAAGATGCTTAACTTGCTAGTGAGGACAGTGAGTGGGATTGTAATGGGATTCTATCTACTGCTTCTCACTAGTAACTGAGAAAAAAAAAAAAAGTTGTGGTTAGGGATTAGGGTAGACCTTATCAAATGACTGCTGGATTCATCTGATTTTTGAAATGACGTAGATTAGTGTGTACAACAGGGAAAATATGGTGGCAGCTCTTTTAGCTTATGGCGCATCTGCTGGAGTTGTGACAGATCCTAATGCACAAGATCCTATTGGCAAAACTCCAGCTTTTCTTGCTGCTATTGGTGGGCATAATGGACTTGCAGGCTATCTTTCAGAGGTGGCACTAACTAGCCATCTGTCATCTCTCAGACTAGAAGAAAGCGAGCTTTCTAAAGGCTTGGCTGAGGTCCAAGCTGAAGGAACTGTAAGTAGCATTTCAACTATGAACTTAGGTTTCTTTGAAGATCAGGTCTCGATGAAGGATACTTTAGCTGCTGTCCGTAACGCAGCTCAGGCAGCTGCCAGAATACAGGCTGCTTTCCGAGCACATTCTTTCAGAAAGCGTCAACAGAGAGAAGCTAATTCTTCTGCTAGTACAGATGAGTATGGTTTCAATACTGGTGATCTTCAAGGTATTTCTGCAGCATTCAAGATGGCATTGGGTACTCGAAATTGCAATTCAGCTGCTCTATCTATACAGAAGAAGTATCGAGGATGGAAATGTCGTAAGAATTTTCTTGCATTTCGACAAAAAGTTGTGAAGATACAGGTATTAATTGTCTTCTCGTTGGTTTTTCATCATTCTGTAATGAGGAGATTCCCTTCATGTACGTGAAGAAGAAGGACTAGTGCTTCAGTTCTATGAATGTTGACCGAGATCGCACAATCCAACTATCAACTTGCATAAGCAATGAACCATGCAACTTGCTAACATTGAACTTGAGGGGTGAAGTATTTAAGATCATAATCTTTTTTATGTTTTTGGCAGGCCCATGTGAGAGGCTATCAAGCTAGGAAGTACTACAAGGTAATTTGTTGGGCTGTTGGAATCCTTGAGAAGGCTATGCTTCGGTGGCGGCGGAAAGGAGTTGGTTTACGTGGTTTCCGGAATGACATAGAGTGCATTGATGATAGCAGTGATGATGAAGATATCCTCAAGGTATTCCGCAGACAGAAGGTGGATGGAGCTGTTGATGAGGCTGTGTCTCATGTCCTCAAGATGGTTGATTCACTTGAAGCACGCCAGCAATACCGTCGAGTACTTGAACGATACTGGCAATCTAAGGTATGAAACTTGGAAATTTTATTTGACTATGCAATTTAAGGAATGAAACTCTGATCCTACTGGTTGCTGTTTGGACCTTCCATCTCTTTTCATTTTTTGACACTGGACTTGATTGCTTTGGCTATTGGAAATAGTTCTAGTTTGAATGCCTGTGAATGTTAGGACTTGCGCATTCCTTTAATTCATTATTTTGGTTTCCCATATCATGCAACTGGATGTTTTATTATTTTGGTTTCCTGTATCATGCAACTGGATATAGTTGAGAATCTGATTGTCCAAGTGAGTTCTCCAATGAAGTAAAATTCGTGATAAAATGCGTTCACCAAATTTAGTCAAAATTTAGCCTTTCATGAATGAAACTCAGTGTCTTGCTAACTGGTGAACTATCTTGCCTTCACCAAATATGCAGTCAAAATTAAACCTTTCACTAATGAGAATACAACTCACTATCTTGCTAATAAACGAACTATCATGTGTCAACTGTAATACATGGTGAATACCATTCGTAACTTCGGTGTTCTGTTGAGGATTTGATATTGGAACCTGAAATTTTGATGTACGTAACCGATGATATTTTGGACAACTATTGTAGGCTGAACTTGGTGACATAAGCGAAGCAGCTACATTAACATCAGTAGCTGATGTCTCTGACATGGAAAACGGTGAGCTGTTTCAATTCCAGTAGAGACAGACCTACTGATGCTGACTTCTTTCCCCTAGATTTGTTCTTGTTGGGTATGCTCGCCAAATGGGTTTATAGGCTTTAGTTTGTGGGTGATTTCCTGATCAGGATTTATTGGTCGCATCTTCTCATATTATCTGTAAATGCTTTTGGAATTGCTACTTTATAAAGTTTTTGGATGTGGTTAATTTTGGTGATTTTGCTGCAGAAAGCCTCCCCTTTGCTTATAAGATGAGCAATTTCTTGGATACTAATATGGGATACCGTTTCTCGTGGAAAGCTACTCAATTGAGCTATAACCATTATTGGCTCTCACTCTATAACTGCTTCAATTTACAATGCAACTTTTATCAAATAACTCTACAATCGCTTTTACTACATCCCCTCTCAAGGTAGTGCTTATGGAGAATTCAACAATATAAGATGGACGAATCTTTTATTTTATTATATTAGGTTAACTAAAAAAATAATCACAAATTTTGTTTTACAATAATAGTTCGAATATCAAAAAGTAGCAAATAAATGTTTAAACTTATTATTTTTTTCTATTCTAGCCTGCCATTAGCATTTTCGTTAATTTTTGCAGGCACGGTTTGACACATGTTTCAAAAGTCTTAACTAATAATGCATGTTAATTCAAATTAACACAACTAATAAAGATTAATGAAACGAAGTTATTTAATCACATAATTAAAATGACGTTAAAAATGATATATTTTAATCCCTAAATTAGTTAACGCAATCTCGATAGCTTCATCCTTTGTTTTTAGTTTATTCTCTTAATATTCTCACCCTTCGTTTTTAGTTTGTTTTCTTTTTTATCAGTTTGTTCTCTCGGTACTCTTATCCTTCATTTTTTGTTTATTCTCCAACGCTCTCAGCTCTTTATTTTTAGTTTATTCTACTGACACCCCAAGATAGTCTCACATTGCAACATAACAGAAAAAGAAGAGTGAAGATGTCGAGAGAACAAACTAAAACAAAAGAGTGAGGGTATCAGGGTTGTGTAAATTGATTTAGGGGTTAAAATACGTCATTTTTTAACGATGATATCATGTTTAGTTATACATCGTTTCATTAATCTTCATTAGTTGTGTTAATTTTGGTAAATGTTTATTATTAATTAAGGTTTTTGAAACATGTAGCAAATCACGTCAATAAACTTAGAGGAGACACTTAACAGAGCCCATAGATGAAGCCCATCTGTATATTCTGCACAGAATATTCTACTCAACATTATCCTTGTAATCTCCTAATTGAATTTGTCAATCATATGGATTTGTAAATTTAGATATAGCTTAAGTTTAGGCACTCAAATAGCTTAGAATATTCCCACATATTTGTATAAATTCAAAGTTCATACAATGAATAAAAATACTTCAATTCATAATCTATTATGGTATCAGAGCTATAGACATACGTCAAATAATTCAGTTTTTTTCTTCTTTTCATCATGTCTGGATTATCTGCTCCAACATCCAACACTTCTGCAAATCTGATCACGATCAATGCAGTTGTTCAGGCTCCATTGAAACTGACATCAACAAACTACTTATCTTGGAGGCTGCAGTTTAACGGTCTCTTCATTGGATATGACCTTATGGGTTATATTGATGGTACTGAAGTTTGTCCACCAGCTACCATCACAGTTGCAAATGCACCTGCACCAAATCCAAAATTTTAGTTTTGGACTCAACAGGATCAACTCATTCTAAATGCGATAATTGGCTCTCTTTCCCCATCAATTATCTCATTCATAGCAATTGCTACAATATCTAAAGCTGCCTGGGATTCACTTGCTAAGACCTATGCACAATCTACTCATGGCAAGATTAAACAAGTGAAAGCCTAGCTCAAGAAAATTGTCAAAGAACAATCTACCATAACAGAGTATATGCAAGCCATAAAGACAAACACAGATCAACTAGTTGATTTAAAAATGCCAATGGACATTGAAGATATCACTGATAAAATATTGGAGGGTCTTGATCAATGTTTTAAAAACCGGACTAGTAACTGAACCGGAGAAGCAACTGATTCAAGGATCAATGGTTCAACCAGAATTCAATTGTGATCGAACCCGTGACTAATAAATATATTATATACATAAGATAATTTTTAAACATACTATTTAATTATTTATCTAACTTAAACCTTCAAATTTCAAAACATACAAGTTTTTTTTTAAGTTCACCAACAAAACACAAAATAAGATAACAAAGCTCACTAGTCATATTTCATCAAAAAGATTTTAAAAAATCACTAATCTTAATATTCATTCAAGTCAAAATCAAATGCCCCTTCATCATTGCTAATATGAACATCTTCAACAGATTCCAAATTTGGTTGTTCGTTAATTTCTTCATCACCTAATTTCATTATAAACAATATTAGACAAAATTACACTTGGAAATAATATATCTAATCTTTAATATTGTATTACAAAGTAAATGAAAAATAACCTTCATGTTGTTGTGGTGCTTCATCAATTATTGGAATTGCATTTTCCTGATAAATAGTATTTTCATGATCTTTCTCACCAAGCTCTGGGAATCCATCGTTTTCAATGATCCAAAAATCAAGTTTTCCTATAGATTCTTAATCAATAGGATCATATTTCATCTTCTTGTTTGGAAACCTAAAAAAAACATTAATGGTAAATTCAAATATAACTATGCTGGAAATCGCAAACAATAATAGTAAGTTAATAATGTTTAACTAAAAGTGGAAAACGACAATACCAGTTCTTCAAATGCAAGTTGTAAGTGACATAAACATGATCACATAGCCTTTGATGCTCTAATTTATTTCTCTTCTTTGTGTGAATGCGTTCAAAAAAGCTCTCATTTCTCTTGTAACCAGAAGAGGAAAATGTTTGGCTAAGAATACAAATAGCCAACTTTTGCAATGTTGGAGCATTACCCCCATACAATTGCCACCATTCATTTACAAAAAAATTGTAATTATCAAACAACAAAATACTCATAGATAATAAAATTAAAATTATTAAAGAATATAATTAAAAATTAAAAACTATTATATTAGTAGTACTATAATAGTTACCAGGGCGTAAGGTGTTTAACTTTAACACCTTAAGAGCGCTTTCTTGATTGAAAGTACCTTGACGATCACGATAAACTTAAATCTCTTGAATGCCTTTCGACAAGTTAGCACAAAAACTTTTTATATCAAGCATATCAAGAAGAGCAGATACAATCATATTCTTCTCATAATAGCCTTTAGCATAAAAGAAAGTAGGATTAAAAAAATACACTTCATCATGAAGATTAAGCTTTAAGTGTTTATCCCATCAAGCCTTGATGATATTGATGTAAGGCTTATATAATTTTGGCTTCTATTTAAAGATCTCCTTCACTGCATTTTTTATCCTAAGCATGCCCTCATAAACATAACCCAAAGAAGGTTTTTCATCTGCATCTACAATTTTCAACAATCGAATGATAGGAGCCATAGCTTTCACCATGATCAAGCAATCATTCCAAAACTTGCTATCTAATAAAATAGATCTAACAGGTTTTCCTGTTGTAGTCTTTGCCAATCTATGACTAGTAAAGTGCTTATCAATAACCAAAGCTTGTAAGTTATGCTTATGATCATAAACACTTTTCAAGCTAATGAAAGTAGTGGCAAACTGAGTTACCCCTGGACGCACAATCTCTCTCCAACCTTCCCTTTTTCTTAACCAAAATAAGAAGATTATATGATTGTACATAAAAGAAGTTACCTTTGAAGCCTTTGAAGCAAGTTCTACAACGTGGGTATCCTTTAGAAGGAGATTTAAACAATGTGTAGCACAAGGTGACCAAAAAATATGCTGGTAGCATTCATGTACCAATTTTCCAGCTGCTACATAATTTGCTACATTATCTGTCACTACGTGAACAACATTATCTGCTTCAACCCACTCAATAACTTCAGAAAAAAAATTAAATAATGATCTGGCATCCTTCACCATATCTGAAACATCAACAGATTTCACAAATGTTATACTTGTAAAAAAATGAAGTTAAAAAACTTAACTTGTATAATAATAAGCCAAATTCATAATATTATACCTGCTGAACAATAAACTAAAAAGTTTATATCAAAGTTCTTTGTCTTTGATCACTCTACCTAATTGCCATGTTTGTACAACCTATTTTAGCCCAATTTTGTCGATTTTTATCAACAAGTAGTTGACATTCTCTTTTACAATCTCCTAACAAATTAACCCTTAAATCATAATATGATGGACCTTTAATCCCAGGCCCAATAGCAACAATTGCATCTAATGCTTCATGGAAGTAAGGAGACTAAATTGCATTGAAAGGAATACAAGCATAAAAAATCCATCTAGCAATTGCAATATATGCCTTGTGAATTGCTTCCTTACTAGATAACACACTTTTCAAACTTGGTTGAGATCCTAGAGTTGTCCTTGGAGAAAAATATGAATATATTTCCATATTAACATCTTTCCTTTTCTCTTTGTGTTTACCAAGTGCTTGTCTCTTAGTTGAACATGTTTGTTATAGTTCTTGAATTTTCTCTTGAGATTCAGGTTGATCACCATATGCTTCATTCAAATCCTCATTTCGCTTCTTTTGTTGCACTTGTCTTAATG
>JANZLX010190862.1:0-11642 GCA_025531955.1 Erythroxylum orinocense
CAATATGCTGATGTTGTATTTTGAATTAGTTTTGGATAACACGAGGATTAGTCACTTTTCAAGGATTGTTAATTCATTCAACTTTTGTATTGAGATTTGAGGTATTGATGTATTGGGATTAGAAATGTTACTTCAGTATTCTTTTGATATTAATGAATTGTGATTTATGTATGGATGAGGTTGAGAGGATAAGTGATCATGAATTGCTAATTTATATAAGTGAAATGTGTTAGTGGAAAAAAATGATGATGAGAAATTGTGTTAAGCAAGGAATCATGCTCACGTATCACGGTATTTTAAACAAGAGTTGGATTCCGAAAACAGGATCCAACAAGCACTAAACACAATACCATCAACATAGATCTGAGCCATCGCAAAATCAGATTTGAACTTTTTAATAAAAAAAATTTTGTCAACACTACCTCGTTTATATCCTTGCTTGATAATATACTGTGTGAGCCTTTCATACCAAGCTCTTGGTACTTGTTTGAGATTATAAAGAGCTTTCTTTAGCTTATAGACGTGATCTGCATGGGCTGAATCAATGAATCCTTTTGGTTGCTCGACATACACTTCTTCTTGTATAAACTCATTCAAAAAAGCACTCTTTACATCCATCTAATAAAGCTTAAACCCCTCACACATGCTATGCCCAATAATAATTTGATAGATTCAAGTCGTGCCATCGTGCAAAAGTTTCGTCGAAGTCTATTCCTTCTACCTGAGAGTATCCCTGAGCTACTAACCTTGCTTTATTTCTGGTGACATTACCATGTTCATTTGTTTTATTCCGAAACACCCATTTTGTTCCAATTACATTAGTATCTGATGATTTTGACACTAATTCCCATACATTATTCCGTGCAAATTGAATCAATTCATCTTGCATAGATGTTGTCCAAAACTCATCTTGTAGAGCTTCTTTAACATTCTTTGGCTCAAATAAAGATGTGTAGCATAAGTATCCTGTAAGTTCTCGATAACTAATCCTTTTTCTGTAGCATAAGTATCCTGTAAGTTCTCGATAACTAATCCTTTTTCTTTCTCTTATTTTTCTTCTTTCGCTAACATCTCCAATGATGTTCTCTACTGGATGATTTCTTTGGATTTGAGATGGAGAATCACGATTCAAATTAGCTTCTCTTAAGTTTTAAGCATTTAAAGGAATAATTTTCGCTTCTAGTGTTTTGGTTGATTCATCATTTGAAGTAACTGAAAGTTCTTGAGTTTGCGCAGTTGCTTCCTTAACAGCAACTAACTACAGATCTGGGCAATTTTTCAATCTTGTCTCATTGCTTGTTTGAGCTGGTTCAAAGGGTTGGTTATGTTGAGATACATCATCTATCACAATATTTATGGACTCTAGCACTTTCTTGGTTCTTTGATTATACAATCGATAAGCTTTATTGTGAGTTGAATAGCCAATAAAAATTTCTTCATCACTTTTGCTCTTAAATTTTCTAAGCTATTCTCGATCTCTAAAAATATATCATTTACTTCCAAAAACATAAAGTAACTTACATTTGGTTTCTTTCCCTTCCAAAGTTCATAGGATGTCATATTCAAGATGCTTTGAAGATACACTCTGTTACATATGTAACATGTTGTATTAACTACTTCGGCCCAAAATTGCATACTTTCAACATAGACTTGGCCATTTCTTGAAGTGTTATGTTTTTCATTTCAACAACTCCATTTTGTTGTGGAGTTTTGGGTGCTGAAAATTCTTGTATGATGCCATACTCATCACAAAAGTCATTAAAGCTTGTATTCTCAAATTCCCTTCCGTAATCCGATCGAATTCTCAATATGGTCACAAATTTCATATTCATGACCTGCACACATAGGCTTCTAAAAACCTTGAAAGCATCTAATTTTTCTTTCAAAAATGACACCCAAGTATATATCTAATAATCATCAACAAAAGTTAGAAAATATCTCATTCCACCAATGCTATCATGTTGTGTTATACTAACCAAAACCATGTGAATTAATTCAAGTATGCGAGATGAGGTAACATGTCTAACCTTTTTATGTGGCACTCTTATCTGTTTTCCCATTTGGCACGTACTACAAGTTGATTTTCCTTTCTTATTCATTTTGGCTAGACCCTTCACAACCTACGATTTTGTTAATTTGCTGATGAGATCAAAATTTATTTGCCTAAGCCTTTGATGCCATAAATCAATGTTATTATCGTGAGTGGCTAATTTAAAAGTAGTCATGACCTGCAATATGTAGCAATTGTCAACTGATCGCTTGCCGCTCACAAGACATTCTCCTTGTTCAGTTAGTACCCTACATTCATCATTTGTAAATTTAACTATCAAAACATCATCACAAAGTTAGCTTATACTTACCAAATTTGATTTTAATCCATCGACATGGAGCACATTCTTGAGAGGAGGCAGACCATCCACTCATAATGTTCCTCTACCGATCATCGAAGCCTTCTTTCCATCTCCAAAGGGTAACATGACCATCCATACAATTCTAATAATTAGTTAAGTAATTATTTTCCCCTGTCATGTGGCGTGAACATCCACTATCAAAGTACCAACCATGTTGCAAAGTTGCCTTCATTGATGTAAGAACTATGAGAGCTTGCAATTCACTCTTTTTTACCTAAGTAGATTTCCGTACTGAGAGCTGATGTTGAAATTTTTGTGAAGGATGTATAATTTGCCGGCTTTGCCTTCTTTGAAACAGCATCTGCAGCAACTGATGAAATCTTGGCCTTATATGCCCAATAACTCCACAAAAATGACATGTGAGTACAAATCTTTTATTCTTTTTCGATGTTTCTACCTTTTGGGCAGATTTGGACATATCATTTTTCTCCTCATTCACTTTAGAGCACTCTCCCTTATAGCTGATGCCTTTAAGATTCCCTTTAACCTTATCAATTTCTATCAACTTTTCTAGTTTTTCTATGCCTCCATTCAACATTGTCAATCCCTTTTTAGTACTTTCCAATTTCATTCTAGCTTCACCATGCTCATCTGACGTCAACATCAATTTCTTTTCTAACTCTTGTATGGTGTTCTTCATGGAAAGAGTCTCTTCCTTTAATATTTCATTCTTTCTACACATTTTCACCCATTTTTCATACATAGCTTTGTAATCCTCGCAAATATTCCCTTTTATCATCAGACCACTTCCACTGCTGTCGTAATATGATATTGGGTCTTAAGCTGAGTTGTTTGAAATTTTCCGATTTTCTCCCTTTTTCTAATTTCAATTACTTCCTTCTCAGTTACTGTTAAGCAAGTAACTGGACTTTTGCTATACAAAGCAACTAATGCAACACTATTAGCGATTTCTTCCTCACTACTATATTCACTCTCAGAATCATTCTCACTTTAGGTGCTCATAAAGTATTTTCCTTTTCTCTTCTTCAAGGTATTAGCATATTCGGCTTAAATGTGTCTGAAACCTTGAAATTCATAACATTGGATTCTCCTTACCTTTCTTTCACCCTTTTGTTTTTTGACTTGTTGTTTTAAATTGTTGCTCTATGAACTCCCACCATATTGTCTAAAGTTGGGTCTGTTCTTTTTCATTCTTTTTAGCCATTTACCAAAATTTCGTGTGAGTAGTACCAAGTCATCATTTTCATCCAATTCATCTTCCGTATCATTCACACTTTTTTCCAGTTTCCACCTGTTGTGTTTATCCTTTGCTTTTTTCTTGCTTACTCCATAAAAGATTCATTTTGAAAATTGTATGAATTCTAATTACTTTTTCCAATGACAAATCATTAATGTCATGGGCCTCCTCTATTGCTGCAATTTTTAGAACAAATCTCGAAGGTAGTGAAATCAACGTTTTCTTAACTAATTTTAGATTGGAATATTTTTTCCCCAGTTGATGTGCCTGATTTGCTATATCTCGCAATCTTTTATAAAAGTCTCCAATAGTCTCATTTTTATCCATCTTTAGTTCTTCAAACCTCACAGCTAACATCTGCAGTTTCGACCCTATCACATATTTGGACCTTTCATGAATAGTTTGCAAGGCATCCCACACTTCTTTAGCCGATTCACAAGCTAATATCATTGAGAAGCATCCCTCATCAACAGCACTAAATATCGCATGCATTGCTTTTGAATTTCTAAGTGCACTTTCTTCTTCGACTCTTTTCCATTCGAATGGATCTTTTTGAACTGTCTCTCCTTTATCATCAGTGATCATCGGATATGTCCACCTATAAACTACTGAATGCCAAGCTTTCATGCTCTGAGCTTGGATGAAGACTTTCATCTGTGATTTCCATGCAGGATAGTTAGATCCATCCAATAGTGGTGGTCTGGTGATTGAAGCACCCTCTCTTGTAGCCATGTTTACGAAACTATCATCTGCACCAACTTGCTACCAAGTTCTAAATCGGTGACCTCACTCTGATACCAATTGAAAAACAGAAGGTGATAATTATTTCACAAACTGTCCATTTTTTTGTAGATGTCTCTAGCACAAAGGAAAAATAAAAATAATCAAAACGAAATAATAAAAACACCAGAAAGTGCAATAGATTTATCTGCGAGGTCCTCACCTAGATTAAGACTTTCAAGAAAGTGCAATAGATTTACACAAGATCACACTGAAGCAGCACCACTCAATCCTTGCAACTATCTCTTAACCTCACTTCCCGTGAAAAATTTTCACACCCAATAACATGACTGAATCGTGTTAACATCGTCAGAGGATTTTTTTAAACTACTTTTATTTAAGCTAAAATTAATAAAAATAACTCAAGCACTCAATCAACTAAGAATAGAACAACGATATACTTGAGATAAAAGAAAGACTTCCTTATAGTTTCAACTTCTCGAAATATATCTAAAAATCTGTCCAACAATTGAACTGATTCATCCTAGCTTCAATAGCTCTAATTAAACCATGCAGGATACTCCACACACCATGTATATCTCACGCATAATCCCAAAAGACCAAGTCTGGAAAATATAAACTAACCCACGATGTTTTTCACTCAGAACACGTGCACAAACCCAAATAAACAAATATTGAAAAATCAACACCTTAACCCACGGTGTCAAGCAATCCACAAAGACATGCACGTGCAGCACCGATTTTTAATAACAATTAACGCACCCTCTACCGTCGTTATACCACCCTGACATAAGATTAACTTCAGTTATATTTTGAGACGTGCACGATACATTCAATTGAGAAGAATCCCACTTCAACCATGCAACAACGTCCCAATTCCAACATGTAACAACCACTTCCCTTTATTTTCTTCTATCTGCAAAATCCACACAATCCAGAATTAACACCATTCAATTACCAACATGTCCAATAGTAAAACACTTCAAGTAGCAGCATGGTAATAGGCTTCAATATAGTGTAGGATTCTTTCATAACTATAAGTGTGACAACCACATATTTTTGAATCCCACTATGATTAATATTTTATATGTCCAATTAAGATGCCAAAACTAAATAAAAGATATATATAATATATCTTAACAGACGTCAAATGGAAACGAATAGATTCTTTGGCCATGTCAAATTTGCATCTTGGTCTATCAAATGATATCTTACAAGGTGTAGAGGAAAAGAAAACAACCAAGGAGATATGAGATCATCTTACAAAGTTATATGAAGTTAAGTCTCTTCACAACAAAATTTTTCTGAAGAGGAGACTTTACATACTCCAAATGTCTAAATCTATTTCAATAACAAAGCATATCAATACTCTAACGTCTCTATGCTCTCAACTTTCAAAGTAGGGACATAATGTAAATTCAACTGAACGTACAAAGATTCTACTTCAAAGTCTTCAATATTCATATGACCAACTCATCATTAATTTAACCAGTAACATCTTCATAGATACTTTGGTATTTGATGATGTTGTTGCTTCGATTCTTGAAGAAGAAAACAGACGCATCAACAAGGAAGAAAGGCTGACAAGTTCGCATCAAGCGTAAGCCTTATTGATGATGAGAGGACGGTCAATGGAGCGTGATTCTACTAGGAGTCACAAACAAGGAAGGTCGAAATCTAGAAGTAAAAAAATATCAAGTGTTACAACTGTTGTAAGAGATGACACTTTAAAAGTGAATGTCGATTCAAGAAAGGTGGAGACAAGGCCTCTGAAGCATCAACTTCTTAGGGATGTGTTGCCAATGGAGAAATCTTATTTAGTGAAGTAGCAATGGTGTTCAAGGATAGAGTAGAGCTCACTGATGCTTTGATAAATGATTCAAGAGCAACGTGGCATATGACTCCTTGTAGAGATTGGTTTCACACTTATAAATCTATCTCTGCAGGATCTGTGTACATGGGAAATGATCATGCCTTGAAGATTGCTGGGATTGGCACCATCAAGATGAAGATGTATGATGGTACAATTCACGCTATACAAAGTGTGCGACATGTGAAAGGCTTGAAGAAGAATTTATTGTCTTGATGAAAACTAGATGAAATTGGGTGTAAGACATCCATTCAAAATAGAGTTATGAAGGAGATCAAAGGAGCGCTTGTAGTCTTGAAGGCCGAAGGATAACTGTAAACTTATACAATCTTATGGGAGACATGGAAGTAAATGCATCGGTTAGTTCTGCAAAAAATGCAACAAAATTATGGCACCATAAACTTTGTCACATATCAGATGAAGATTCTTGATGAGCAGAAACTACTCCTTGGTCTCCCGAAGGTATCATTACCCTTCTCTGAGCATTGCATTATAAGTAAGTAGCATAGACTGAAATTTAATGCATCAAATTTTAGAAGTAAAGATATTCTAGAATTGATTCACTCTGATGTATGACAAGCACTGGTTATGTCTTTGGGTGGAGCAAAGTACTTTATGACCTTTAATGATGATTATTCTAAAAGATGTTATGTGTATCTTATCAAGAGAAACGGAGATACATTTCCAACCTTCACAACATTTAAAGCATAAATTGAGTTAGAGACGGGGAAGAAAATCAAGTGCCTCAGGACTGATAATGGTGGAAAATAAACTAGTGATGAGTTTATTGATTTTTGTAATCGAGAAGGTATCAAACGTCAATTCACAGTGCCTCAGACTCGTCAACAAAATGGAGTGGCAGAGCGAATGAACAGAACTTTAATTGAAAGAAGTACAACCATGTTGACAACTGCAAGTATGGCAAAGTCTTTCTGGGCAGAAGTAGTGAAGACCGCCTACTATGTGATTAATCGATCACCAATAAGATTGATTGATCTGAAGACACCGACGGAGATATGGACCATTAAACCAACAAACTATTCTCAATTACACACATTTGGAAGTCATGTGTTCGTGATGTATAATACCAAGATATCACTAAACTATATCCAAAATCCATAAAACGTAGATTTATAGGGTATGCTGATGGAGTTAATGGGTATTAATTGTGGGATCCCACTTTTCACAAGCTCGTCATTAGCAGAGATGTCATATTTGCAGAAGATAAACTGCAAAAGAAAGATCAAAATAGCACGTCTGAAGAAAATTCTGAATTTGTAATGATTCATGAGGAAAGAGAGACTGAACAAAAAGATTCTACTGAAGCTATAGCTATATTATATCACAAGGAGCAAGAACCGATTGAATATGAAAATACAGAAGTTCAACGGTCAACTTGTGAAAGGAGATTCCCAACTTGACAACATGATTATATTATAGAGGTCAATGTTGCATACTGTCTCTTAACAGAAGATGATGAACCATCAACATTCCAAAAAGCAACAAATAGCTCAAATGCATCACTTTGGATGGCATCAATGCGAGAAGAAATAGAAGCTCCTCATAAGAATATGACATCAAAGCTTGTGCCACTACCATAAGGGAGAAAACCCATTAGCAACAAATGGGTGTACAAGATCAAACATAACAGTGATGATCAGGTGGAGCAGTATCGTGCAAGGTTAGTGATAAAGGGATATGCTCAGAAAAAAGGTATCGAATTTATTGAAATTTTTTCACCTATAGTTTGTCTCAATGCAATTTAGAATGTCCTAGCTATGTGTGCAACATTTGATATACATTTAGAGTAGTTAGATGTAAAGACTACATATCTTCATGGAGATCTTGAAGAAGAAATTTACATGCAACAACTAGAAGGTTTTTAAGAACCAGGAAAAGAGAACTTGGTTTACAAATTGAACAAATCTTTGTATAGTTTAAAATAGGAGCCAAGATGTTAGTACAAAAGAGTTGATTCCTTCATAATGAGTCGTGGATTCAACAAATTTAGTGCAGATCCTTGTGTATATTTCAAGAGATTTGATAATAATGATTTCATTGTATTATTGTTATATGTTGATGACATGTTAGTTATAAGCCCCAATAAAGATCGTATTCAAGATTTGAAGGCTCAATTAGCTGGAGAGTTTGAAATGAAGGATTTAAGACCAGTAAACAAGATTTTAGGGCAAATTTACCGAGACAGAAATAACAAGAATATTTGGCTTTCTCAGAAGAATTAACGCTTCAATATGCAAGATTGTAAGTCAATTTATCCCCCTCTTCCTGTTAATCTTCAATAACAAGAGTACCGTATGCATCAGTTGTAAGAAGTTTAATGTTCGCTTTGATTTGCACAAGATCAGACATTGCACATATAATGGGAGTGGTTAGTCGTTATATGGTGAATCCTGGTCGAGAACACTGGTGGGATGTAAACAAGAACCTAAGATATATTAAAGGAACCTCAAATGTTGCTCTATATTAAGAAGGATCTGAATTTATTGTTAAAGGATATGTTGATTCTGATTTTGCAGGTGATCTTGATAAAAGAAAATCCATTACAGGCTATGCTTTTACTATTACAGGAGGACTATGAGCTGGGTGTCTAAACTACAGATAATTGTAGCATTATCTACAACAGAAGCTGATTATACACAGGGAATCGATATGGGTAAAAAGATTTTTGGAGAATCTTGGACATATACAAGAGAAAATCCCTTTGTATTGTGATAATCAGAGTGCCTTGCATATTACAAAGAATCTAACTTTTCATTCCAGAACTAAACACATAGGAGCTCAATATCATTTTGTTCGTGAAGTGATGGAAGATGGAAGTGTGGACATGCAAAAAATTCACACAAAAGAGAACCTCGCAGATGCACTAACAAATTCAATCAACATTGATAAATTCATATGGTGTAGATCCTTGTATGGCTTGGCAGAGGAGTAGACAGCATAGAAATGACAAGATATAAATAATGATATGGAGATTGATTGGTTCTCAATCAAATCTCCAAGTGAGAGATTGTTGGCTTAAATACCATATTGATAAAAAGAGAACATAGAAGCCTCCATTAAGCTATACACTACAAGAAAATTGCGGAATAGCGACGGAACTATACTGACGGTACGAGAATCGTATGTGTATAGCAACGGAATATCGAATTCCGTCAGAATGTAGCATGAAAATTGCAACGGTCAAAAAATCCGTTGCTAAATATGGAGGGAAATCTTGGCACGGTATGTTAGCGACCGAAATATACCGACGACTCAGCGTCCGTCGGTCAATAGCGACCGAAATATACCGACGGTGAGAAAATCGTATGTGTATAGCAACAGAATATCAGATTCGGTCGGAATTTAACATGAAAATTGCGACGGTCCAAAATTTCGTTGGTAAATGTGGAGGGAAATCTTGGCGTGGTATGTTAGCGACCGAAATATACCGATGACTCAAAGTCCGTCGGACAATAGGGATGGAATTAATTTTCGGTCGGGATGGTTGTTGGTGTGTTTTTGTTCTCCGACGGAATATTTCCGTTGGTGCATTTTAAGAATTTTACGGACGAAAAGTAATTCGGTCGAGAAGATTGACGGAGGTGGTTTTAAGCGATGGATTATTTCCGTCGATAGTTTTTAAAAGGCGTCGTTAATTTAGGTTACAAATCTGAATATAACGACGGATGTTTAAACGTTACCGACGTAAATGTTCCGTCGCTAAAATTAATTAAAATCGGCAGAATCCCTCCTCCCTTCTCTCCTCGCGCCCAACTCTTTTCTTTCTCTCCTCTCCTCTCTTCCGGCAATTTCCCTTCTCCCTTCGACTCCAACCTGCTGCTTTCGTCTTCTCCGACGACTTCCCTCATTCCTCCCCCTCTTCTCCGACGACTATTGTTGCTGTCGTCTCTCCTCTGGTGCTGCCGAAGGTAAGTCGTGGGTGTTGATTATTGTTGATGTTGTTTGGACAAATTTATTGGTTTGTGTTTGTTTATCTAGGTTTGAATCATCTTTTGTGAGTATTTTGCATGTAAATAATGGAGAAAATTGAGCGATTTGTGTCTTGATAGGGTTGAGATAGTTTTGCCCTCAATGTGTTCGATGGAATGCAATAGGAGTTGTAGAAATTAAGATAATTGCGGAACGTTTAACTCTCTTATAAATATATAATTAACAAAAATAAAAATAAAAATATGCAATTATAATAAATGAATTTAATTTCAAATGTTATCTTTACATATTTCAAAAATTATAATAATTTTCTATATGTATATACTAAAAGGTATATAGATCGTAGATAGCAAGTATATATAATTAAAATATATTTAAATTATATTGAACTAATATAATTAGTTATATATTCTATAATCAATTTATATATAAGCCTAATTACATAAAAATTTATTTAATAAATTCTTATTTGTTTCTTGACTATTTATTAAATCAATTGTAGAGAATTTTACCATATTTCCTTTTATGTGTAGGTAATTATTATATTATGTAGGAGAAATTTTTAATATTTTTCAATTTAGTTCTAGAATTTTTAAAATTTAAGTTTGAATCGGTATTTAACAAGTATTTTAGTTACTAACGAGTACCAACTGGTACTAAAGTTCTATATAGTACTTCTTTGTTCAGTATCGATTAGTAGAGTATGGTACTCAAACATGTGATTGGTGAGGAGTATAATATTAATAAGTCTAAACTAGATGTTTTTGTCATCCAGTTTAGAACAAGTAATTATTTGTCATAAGTGCCACTAAAAAGGTTATATGAGATCTAAACTAGAGTTATAAATAAAATGAGTTTGTTTAACTACTATGGGCGAAGTTTTTTTTGTAACTCGTTAGACTATTATAGTGATAAAGATGACCTTAGTTCATGTCTTAATAAGGGCAATTATATTAGTATATTCAAAGCTACTATAGAAAATGACATGTTATTCACACTATCATTAAAAAGTGGGAACAAAATCACTTGTACTTATAGATAAGCAATTATGTCTTAAGTAATCGAGTTGAGCAAAATCACTAGTACTTATATTATAATTGCCTTATTCCTCCTTCATTTGAATCAATCCTATGAACTTCTTTGACAAATGCTAGGACCCGTCAATATGATAAGACACAATTTGAGGGGTACTAAAACATTTTTAAATTCTATAAGTGCAATGGTATTATTTGAAGTTGTTGTTAGCATTTCGGTCTATTGCATTTGTCAAGAAACAATTGCAATGAAAGAAGAGCACCTGACACAACAACATGCAATTGGCAATGGAAAAACAAGATAACTAATTGTCTAAAAAACATCACATATAGTTATTTGTGAAATTTCTGTTTTACCGGATAAAGCGTCACCAATTCCCTGTAGCAAAGTTTAGTGAGTAGAATGTAAATTAGTGGGATTATGTATTTGACAACGT
>JANZLX010190877.1:0-11640 GCA_025531955.1 Erythroxylum orinocense
TTTTCCTTACTGGCCGAGAAACATGAGAAATATGAATCTTTTACGTTCGAAGCTGGGGGTTACAAATGGTTTGTCCTATTTCCCTCTCAAGTCTGTAAATAATTAATTATTATATTGTCTTGTGTTAAGAATTGGGCCTGGCCAAGTATGGACCTGAAAGTCAGTCCTAAATATTGTACAAAAAAGTTAAAATAATTTAATTATTCAACTAAAATAACGTCGTTTTAAATTCTATATTTGAATTTGTTAAGATATCAAATGTGAGTGAGAATTCTACATTAGAAAGAAATGAAATCAGTAAAAAACATATAAGTAGAAAAGATCTACAAACTTAATACCTTAAAATTTTGAATTAGATTATAGTATCAAGTCCCACGAGTATGTTTTCTAACTAGGTTTATGATGAAGAAGATCTTCCTTGTACCAAATGCAGGAGGCTATAGCTCTGTCCAAAAGGACGGACGGTCTGCATGTTCTTTTCTTTACTTCTCTCCTTGTACCACTTGCAGGAGGCTATGGCTCTATCCAACAGGAAAGGCATCACCTCCTGAAAATGGAAAGGACCATATTTCCCTTTACTTGGCCATACAAGACACAGATTCTCTTCCCAAAGCTTGGGAGGTCAACGTTGACTTTAAATTGTTTGTCCTTAACCAAATAGAGAACAAGTATTTGGCTGTCCAAGGTACATACGCTCATCTCACTTCTTGGTAGGAATGATAACAGGTCGGATCAAAGACTAGCACTTTAAAGATATGGTTCAATCGGATTTGAACCGAGATCAAAAACAATTTCTTTTATCAAACTGGAATTGGATTTGTCAATCATACTTCTCACTGATTGAAAATTGTTGTGTGTAGGTGCGACAGTGAAGCGATTTCATGAGATGAAAACTGTATGGGGTTTTGATCAATTTCTTCCCATCGACACTTTTAATGATGTTTGTAATGGTTACCTTGTCGATGATACCTGTGTCTTTGGGGCTGAGGTTTTGGTTATCGAGCCATCCGGAATACTTGAATCCATTCACACAATTAAGGAGCCATCAAATGGTGTTCTCACATGGACAATTCCGAATTTTTCGAAATTGGTCAGCACCATTCTTGAATCTGAAGAATTTACCTCAGAAAATAAAAAATGGTGCGTATATAATATTGAACATCGATTATAATAAACTTGGTTACCTCTATTAGTTTCGACTCGGGTTTTGGATCGAGACTAAAATGTCAAGTCTAAATCTCGATATAGACTTACTTTTACAATATTTAATTTGTAGCTTTCCATAATATTTTCAGGAGAATACGACTTTATCCCTATGGATATGGTCCTGGAAAAGGAAATTCTCTGTCTGTCTATATACAACTAATAGAAGCAGAGAAGCTTGGACCGACTGAAAAAGTATGGGCAAATTTTGAGCTCCGAGTACTGAACAAAGACAAGGATCGGCATGTCAGAGCAACTAGTAAGTTCTCCTGCCCACCATGAATTTCTTAATTACTTTTAATCATAGCTTATTAGTTGTTTAATTATGTTTACGTAACTGTAAAATTACGTTAATTATAGATGATCGAATCACATAATGCTTTTATTTAATTAAACGATGTTGATTTGGCTATTCTTGTTTTCTTGTGTAGTTTGTCACTGGTACACTTTCACAGGGTGTCTCGCGTGCGGTCGGCATAGGCTTGTGCCATTGGAAGATCTTCGTGAAGCCGTCAATGGCTTTATCGTGAATGATACTTTAACTGTTGAAGCTAAACTCCTTTTCATTACTGAGGTTAAGGGGAGAACAGATCAGCTGTTCCCCGATTGTTGTGCCAACTGTGCTTCAATAAATCCCAAACAATAAGTTGGATAGCTAGGTTCTTAAAAGTATAACGAGACACAGCAATTCGGGAGCAGCATGTCTGCAGGCTAAGATAGTTTCTTGAAAAATATGTAGTATGCTTGTGTTTCCTACCATTACTACTTGTCACTGTATGATAGTGTTTAAGCGCATTCTAAACAATAAAGGCTGCGAATAATGTGATCAAATTTGTATGTTTCAATCCTCTTTTTTTACTCTAAAAAAACTTCAAACTTTGCTTAATTTTGTAACTATAACTCGAAATTCAAAAAGTGACAATAAAATGCTTAAATTAATTTACAGATTTTGTTTTTAACAACGGCGTCGTTTCATTATTCTTCGTTTGTTATGTTAATTTTGATTGATGTATATTAATAGTTAGAGTTTTTAAAATACGTGGCAAGCATGTTAGTAAACTTAACATAGATGCTAAGTTTAAGTATTTAATTAAATATTTAAGTATTTTATTGCTATTTTATAAAGTTCGGGTTATATTTATAAAATTAAGCAAAGTTTGAGAATTTTTTATAATTAACCCTTTTTTTCTATTTAGGAGCTAGACAAGCTTAAAATATTGGATATATTTTTTTATTGCTACTTTATAAAGTTCGAGCTATATTGTCACTTCCGAATTGATCCCACTAAAAAATTATAAGTCGTAAGATAACAAAAGTAGCATTACAAACAAAATAAAATGATGATTAATTTTCAAAAAATAAGAAAAAGGAAACAACTAATATATCTGGAGAAAGTTTTGCTCTTTGTCGAATAACAATCGACAATCTAAAATCTCCAGAAGACTGCTTATAAAGCTCAACTTGTGAGCTTAAGAGATTTTGCATCATTTTGTGGCCAACAATTGCTGTAATAATGAATAACATTTGTCTACTAACTTCAACTTTTTTTGTAAAATCTGATCTGAAATATACACTAGGATTCAAAAACACCCCAATTGTAAACAACAAAGAAGGAAGTTGCCTTTCCCATCTCACATTGATGATTGCAAAATACGTTGTATGCAAAGAAGACCTATGTTTTAGATTGGCCTTAATTGCTTCCTTCGCCTTTTCCATGACATCCAAAAAATAACTCATTGTTGATTTTTCTTCACTATCAGCCAATCGAATTGCCATCACCAAAGACTCACAAACTTGGATAACAAATTGACATTGAGACTAAAATTCTCTATCTTCCAGTATAATGCTGGAAACCTTCAATTCAGCATTAGACCTAACATGCTGAGATGCAATCCACTTATTACTTGTAAACATTTGTCTTAACTCTTTCTTCATTGAAACAAAAGATTAAAGTGGTAAGAAATTTGTTACAAATCTTGTCACATCAAGACAACACAAATTGCTACCATTGGTAAATTTCTTTCTTATTAAATTCAACACCTATGCACAATTATAAATGAACTTGGTCACCTTTTTAGCTTTTTGCATAGTCTCATTAATAATAGAAAAATACTTAGGATCTGCTATATTCTCCAGTATTAGGTCAATGTAATGTGCAGAACAAAGAGTCCAAAAAAATTATACCTATTCTGTAACCTTCTTCCTGCCATTTTATAAGCTGAATTATTGTCAATAATGAATTGAACAATATTTTCTGGCCCCAGTTCATTCACAAGTTCATCAAATATCTCAAATAAAGTGTTAGTATTTCTAATAAGGCTAGATGCATCAATAAACTTAAAAAACATTAAGTCATTTGCAGAATAAACCAAAAAATTAATAATGGGCTCTTGTCTTCTATTTGTCCAACTATCACACATAATTGAACACCCGTAAGTATCCCAATTCACTCTTCTTTAAGCTAAATAATTTTTAATTTAAGTAACTAAAAAACTCTAAATTTTACCTCTTAAGTCATCAATCGAAGAAACTTTGTATCCCGAACCATAAGAGGCCATTGCATCCACCACTGGTTGATAATAATAAGACTGAGAGGTATTGAATGATAAACCTATATTGTACCATCATCTAGTTATCGCTATATCAACATTATGACCCGCATCTCTTAATTGCATTGCACTACGAATTGAAGGTTGGGATTTAGGAGTTGTTCGTGGTGTGACAAAACTACTCACCTGCCTTCTTTTTTTCCTCACATCAGGTCCAGGTGTAACATTCACTTTTTCCTAGGCCTAGGATGGAATACTACCACTACCACCTTCAACATTTTCACAATCTCCACAAAACTAACAAATAAACTTCCACTACCAATTTCAAAATTTAACCTTTTCCTTCTATCTTTCTCACGTTGATACTCTTCAAGCAATGTTTTTATTTATTACTTTACATCATGACCTTTTTTTTTACAGGGTTCTACATCTCCTTCAAACCCAGCTAAATGCTTCTTTAATCGGGTGATTCCTCCACATAAAAATTTTTGTTACAAAATAAGCAAATTGTATAGTTTTTCATAGCTGGGACCAATGCAGCATGACCCAAGCTAGATCATTGTATCTTCCTAAAGCAGTTTCATCAAAAGTACTTGAATTTCCTTCTATTAATATGTAATAATAAATGAAGACATATATCAAAATCATACACATCAATTTCATTCAAAACAATCCAATTTTATCTAACAAAATTCATCAATAAATCAAAAACCAACAATTCAAGTTTTCAACATACACAATTACACAATATGCAGGTCCATCATATGTAATATAACTCATTTTGTATGATTACCTACCTAGATAAACATTTATAAATATATAGCACTTGCTAGCAGGGCTTTACAAGTTGTAAAAGGAAATTAGATTTGTCACATATGATTGAAGTAATACGATATATTAACTTATGATTAAACTGCATGCATAGTAGGTTGAATGTTTGAAACTTAATGGATATGGTTAGGACTATAATGAGTAGTTCCTCATTACCTAAAATATTATGGATGTATGCACCTAGAATTGCTATGTATCTGTTAAACAGGGTTCCTAGTAAAGTAGTTCATAAAGTCCTTTCGAGTTATGGACTGAAAGGAAACCTAGTTTAAGACACTTGTATATTTAGGGTTGTCTAGCAGAAGCACAAATTTATAATTCATATGAAAGAAAATTGGATGCTCGAACAGTTAGTGGTTACTTTATTAGTTACCCAGAAAAATCCAAAGGGTACAGGTTTTACTGTTCGAACTACAGTTCTAGAATTGTTAAAACAACTAATGCCAAATTTTTAAAGAATGGTGAGGTTACTGGGAGTGCTGAAAATCAAGTTGTGGACATTAATAAATTAAGGGTTAATGTTCCATTACTAATAAATGTTATTAAAGCCACAACCACAACAAATGTTGATCTTATTTTGGAAGATCAAAATAATCAATAACAACATTTGGATAATGAAGAAGTGCCCCATGAAGAATCTAACTTACTACCAACTCATGCAAATCAAACAGTTGGGATAGCTTTACATAAATCTGTAAGGGTTAGAAAGTTGGTTATTTCAAATGAGTATGTGGTTTATTTGCAATAGTCAAATTTGATTATGGCATTGATAATGATCTTGTTTTGTTTTCACAATTCATAGGTGGTGATAAATCTAAAAGATGGATTAATCCTATGAAAGAAGATTGAAATCAATGACTCAAAACAATGTCTGAGATCTTGTAGACTTGCCAGAAGGTTTCAAATGTGTTGGTTATAAATGGGCCTTTAAGGCCAAACACAACTCAAATGACAATGTTGAAAGATATAAGGCTAGACTTGTTGCCAAAGGTTACATTCAAAAAGATGACATTGATTATAAGGATAATTTTTTTTACCTATTTTAAAGAAAGATTCATTGAGAATAATTTTAACATTAGTGGCTCAATTTAATTTAGAGCAACAACAGAGATAGATGCGAAAAAAACTTTTCTGAATGAGGATATTAATGAGGAAGTTTATATGAATCAACTCGGGTGACCGGTCGGCTATCCGGTCCAGTTTAACTATAAAAACCGGTATGCAATTGAATCAGTCTGAACCGGTTAAAACCGGTCAATTGACCGGTCGGTCCGGTCTGATCCGACCGGTCCGACCACTGGTTCAATTAATTTTTTTATTTTTTATTTTTTAAAATTTTTTAATATTTTTTATAATTAAATATAATTATTGCATAATTATAACGTCACATCGGTTCGACCGGTGGTTGAACCGGTCAAACCAGTGACCAGTAAAGCTTCCGGTTCGATGACCGATTCGGGTTTCAGAACACTGGATCAACCTGAAGGTTTTTTCATTGAAGGTAAAGAAAGCATGTTGTGTAAATTAAAGAAGTCAAAATAAGGGCTTAAGCAAACTTCCAGACAATGGTATGTTAAGTTCAATAATATCATGACTTCTTTCGGATTTAAGGAAATCATTATTGAACGATGAATTTACCGAAAGATCAATAGAGTAAGTTTATATTTTTAGTTTTGTATGTTGATGACATTTTGCTTATTGCTAATGATTTGAATTTGTTTCATAAGACTAAAGAATATTTTTCTAAGAATGAAAGATATAGGAGAGGCATACTATGCGATTGGAATTTCAATATTCTGTAAGAGATCAGAAGGTTTATTAGAATTGTCTTAGAAAACCTATATTGAGAAAATCCTTAAGAAATTTAACATAAGCAAATGCTCAGCAGGCGTAGTCTCTATTCAAAAGGGAGATAAATTTATTCTTATACAATATCCAAAGAATGATATGGAACATAAGGAAATGGAAACAATTTCATATGTTTTTATTGTGGGCAGTTTGATGTACCTACAAACTTATACTAGACTCGACATCAGTTTTGCAGTAAGGATGTTGGGTAGATATCAAAGCAATCTTGGTATTTATCATTGTAAGGCTGCAAAGAAATTGTTAAGATGCCTTCAAGGAATAAAGGATTACATGCTCACTTATTAGAGGTTTGATCATTTAAAAGTGATTGGACATTTAGATTCAGATTTTACTAGGCATGTTGATAGTAAAAAGTCAATGTTTGACTATTTGTTCGTATTAGCTAAATGGGCAATCTCATGGAAAAGTGTCAAACACTCTATTATTGCTTCATCCACAATGGAAGCAGGATTTGTAGCTTGTTATGAGGCTATAATTCATGCATTATAGTTGCGGAACCTTATTTCAACGATTGGGGCTGTCAACACAATTAGCAAGCCACTTAAAATTTATTTGACAATTCTACAAGAGTTTTCTTCTCTAAAAATGAAAAATACCCTAAAGACACAAAACACATGGAATTAAAGTATTTTGTTCTTAAAGAGGAGATTTAGAAACAAAGAGTATATATAGAACATTTTAGGACGAATCTCATAGCTTCAGATCCTCTAACTAAAGGTTTGCAACCAAAGACATTCAAAGAACTTGTGTTTAGGATGGGTCTTACTTGTATTGATGATTAATAATAATATTTGATGATGATGTTTTAACACTTTTGAGTTTAATAATAATTTGTTTCTGAATTATATATTTTTTATTCATTACTTTTATGTATACATGATTGTTTGAATAAGAAATTTGTATATATTTTTCATAACAAATATGCGGATTGTATATTGTTTACATGAAACTTATGAACCTAAACGTAATAAGTTCTTAATGTAGTGGTCTATGGAAGGAAGTATACGAGTATATTGTGTATGACTGATATAACCCACATTATGTGCTTTGTTTTGTTGAAGTATTTATGATATTAACGGTTTATAACATTTAATTTTTTTTTGCTAGCCTTATATGATATACTATCAAATGTAATGATGAAACATCTGATCAAGTGGGAGAATGTGAGAAATATGATCTAATGTTATAACTCATATTTTATGTAGGCCTATATTAAATTTAGTTGAGGGTTTTTTAATTTAATAGTATATTAAATCTTGACCATTAATTTAGTACTTGATAGGCGTACAAGATTTAATATTAACAGGTATATAAACTAGTCATCTCTCCACCCTAATTAAAAAGGTAGAGAAAATAAAATACATAACAAACATATTTGGCTATCCATCAAGTTATCTGCGATAAAAAGAGGGTTAAGGGAGAGAAACTAGTTTGTAATTGTTGAAATATCTCTCTACATTATGTCAAATTCTACTTAAGGAAAGTGATTTATTCGCTTCATCTATGTGGTTATTATTATATTCAAGATCTTAACAGACATGAATGATTTATGTGTTGATGTTTGAATATCAAGTACGAAAACTTACAATATAAAGGATGACTTCTCTCCTCAAGTTCACCAAGAGAAATTCGATATTAATTTAAGAATTTTAAATTAAATTAACTCATTTTTTAGTTTATGTCATTTAATCCTTTTGAGTTGAAATTCAAGATAGTCAAACCAAACTTGACTTAATTTGCAAATCTTAAGGCTATATTTGGTTGGGAGTTTATTAATAAAATGAAATGAAATGTAATATTATTCTATCACTTGGGAGGAGGTTTATAATGGAATATAATGGAATGGAATAGAAGAAAAGGGTTTCATATTATATCTCATTCCATCCTAAACAATAAAAATAAGAAACCTCCGATTTGGGGGATTTAAGATGAAATGTAAAATGATAAACAACTTTTCACTATATTACATTATAAACGCCCTTCTTCCAAACAACATTTCACTATATTACATAATGAACTCTTCCATCTCTCCCAAACAACAAATTTCTAATATTACATCCATTTACATTCCATTCCATTATATATCATTTCATTCTATTAAAAATCTTATGTCCAACCAAACATAAACTAAATGGTCAAAATGAACTTCAGTAGCATCAATTTTTATCCATTCAAGGCCCAAGTGATTAGAGCACAGGGCCGAAAATGAAATTGGGATATTAGGATTACCTAAATTGCAACAACATTTAACTAAAATGTTGTTTTAAAACTTAGAATAAGTCATAAGTAAACACCTCATATTTGTTATTTTAAAAATAACTTTATTACTATTATTTTGATAATTTATAATTATTACTGTATGTATTACCTAAATTATCCTTATGCGCTAACAAATAATTTAGGGTTAATTACTAAAAAAACCCCCAACTTTTCTCAAATTTGCAATTATAACCCGAAATTTAAAAAGAAGCAATTAAATGCACAAGCTTTCAATTTTTTTTTCAATTATTGCCCGACATTATCCGCATCATTATCTATGCTGATGTGGCACCGCCATATGTAAATCGACCCCCACTAATCATATATGTAAGCGTGATTAAGAGGTGATTGTCTGATTAGTGAAATGACGTCGTTTCATAGTTAAATTGAAATGACGTCATTTGGATTTTAGAGAAAGCTTTAACATATGTTTGTCGTCACTCTCACTCCGTAAATCCCTAATTTCGTCTTCTCTCACGAACTTTCACTCTTACGCCATTAGTCTCTCAAACCTAAATTTTAATTATATAGTTTGATTAATTTTTTATTGTTATTGATCGAAATTGGAATTGAAAAACTAGAAATCCGAATCGTAATAGCTTGAGATAGAAATCTGAAGAGTTTAGATTTGTAACACTTGAATCTGGAAATTGTAAATCCCATAACAATATGTATGTGTTGGTGTTTGTGTTTATAGAACATTAATTATAACAAAAAGATAATTGCATGAGGTTTATTTTATTTACTCTAAATAACAGTGGGGTCCAACAGGTAATTAATTAAGGAATTCACCCACCTTGTAATTGTCCTTACGCCGAAATGACAAAAGCAAGTTGATTGGGCAGATGGAAAGATTTGTCTCTTTCTATGTGTATATTAAGTCAAGTAGATTGTTAAATTACTATAATATAAGACGTGCAATGAATCATTGTCAAGCACTCCTACTTTTGCTTTATTGTTCATTTTCTTTTATTAACAAGAACACCAACTACCACTCTTAGATTGTACAAAACAATGTTAATAATCCCGAGATAATTATCTTATTATCTTATTATTACTGATCCAAAGATTATAAGTTTGAACTGTGACAAAAAAATTATAATTCGATAATATGATTAACTAAAAAATAAAAGTACGTTGAAACTTATAAGTATCAATTAAACGAAATATATCATTATCACAGATTCCTCAAATAAATCACTTAATTTGCAAGTACCCTTTTAATTATCTTCTTTAATGAGCAAATTTCAGGCCTTAATACTTGGAAAGTGTGAAGTCCACCCAAGTTACAAATGATTATTTGCATGTGCCAAGCTTTTCTCAAGTCTTCGCTTAGTGGTCAAATTGGGAAAAGTTGGTCCTTTTTTATAGTATTTATCTATAGCATCTCAGCTTCATATTCCTTTAGTACTCTATTTCCTGATATTTCAACAAACATATAAATAAACTAGTTTAGCTAATCATGTTCATCAAACACTAAGTACTTGTGCAAAGTGTTGTAAGTTGGCCTGAGAGAGCATGTATTCTTCAACGGAGACTCAGAGTAAAGACTGTAATTGTAATGAAAGTATAGTTCTGGGTATGCTTTCTTATCTCTCCTTAGCTTATATCTTTTTCTTGTTTCTCCATTCCTGAAACCTTCACGTGTTTCAATTTCTTCAGGAATAATAAGACAACTACCTCCTCATCATTACTCTCTCAAGATAAAGCAGTTCTCTTTATTGGCTGAAAAATAGCAGAAATATGAATCTTTTGCTTTCGAAGCCGGAGGTTATAATGGTATGTCCTCTGCCTCTTATTTCCTCTGCTTTTCATGTTTATGTTTACTTCCTCACTGTATATATTTGGAATCCTAAGTGTGAAAGATTGAATACCATTGCAGGAGGTTATGGATCTACCCAAAAGGAAACACAAGTTCTCCTGTAAATGGGAAGGATCATCTTTCCCCTTACTTGGCGATACAAGATACCAACTCTCTTCCCAAGGATGGGAGGTTAAGGTCGACCTTAGATTGTTTGTCTATGATCAGATAGAAGACAAGTACTTGGCTGTCCAAGGTATGGCTTATAATTAAATTGAATCACTATCAATCACTGTGTATGTTTCAAGTGAATGAAAAGAAATTGAAAGTAATGGAAAGGAAATTAATTAAATTTCTCTTGTATAGTTAATTAATTAAGAAAAGAAAAGAAAGTACAGGAAATTAAACCTCAAAATTTCCCTCTTAATCAAAAAAAATTTCCGTCTAAAAGTGGATGAAAATGGAGGGAATTAAAAAAACTAACACAATTTTATCAAAAATACCCTTTTAAAATACCTCTTTATAAAAAACTATTTTTCTCCTACCCTATTGTCTTCCACTTTTTTTTTCTCCTGCAGTCTCTCGGCGTTTTTTTCTTCTCCCATAGCCACCAGGTATGTTCTCAATCTCGATCTTCAATTTACATATTTTTTTAGCTAGCTATTATTGCACTCATGATTGCTGAAGAGGGAAATTGACAAAGAAAACGATTGTCGATTGCCATAGAAGATAATTATTGGACAGAAGATAACCAAACGATTACCGATTGCCATATACATGATTGCACTTCTATTTTTTTTCGATGGGAATGATTGCACTTACATGGTTGCCGTATATTGCACCACAAGATTGCCTATATTGCATGCTTTATTGGTTTGGTGAACTATTTGGTTAGTGGGTTTCGTAATAATATTTTTTTATTCCTTTTTCGTTTGATTGACTGCTACTTTTTTTCAATTGCCTACTATCCCTTTTTTGGTTAGTTAGATTCACGATTGCTTACTAGCCTTTTTGTTTGATTGTACGTACTATTGCTAATTAAACTATCATATTCTCAGTGTTGTTCATGGATAATATCGACAATTTGGAAGATATTTTAGCGGATGATTCAGATGATGAGTGGGTAGA